>VYZW01002483.1:1025-26383 GCA_013401315.1 Balaeniceps rex | reverse complement strand
CTTTTTTTTTTTTGTGGCTTTCCCTGATAGGACTGAGCATGTACCTTCTGTAATATTACTGTGTTCTTAGGAGAGAAAAATTACTTTTGTATTAGCAACAAAATCATACTTCTCATTTTTTGAAGAGGACCTTGAGAATCAAAGTCATTTGTTCTAATGATAGAAGATTTTTAAATGCTGCACTGAAAATGTAGCACTTGCTGCGATACCCAGGAAAAGAAGCCACATCTTTTGTGTGGCTGGCAGTCTGCTGCACCTTTGGAGAGAAACTACAATATATTTCTATAATGAGGGAAATAAAAGGATGAAATACCACATTCGGGCTGGTACGAAAGAAATAGCTTGATAAGTGACTTTTGGTCTGCAGCATTTTGCTGAGAGTCATAGTCTATGGCTGCCTATAAGAAAAATGTCATTTAAAACATCAAGAGGTTCAAGAGGTGAACTATGAATGCCAGTGTACTTGCTTGCATGGCGGTATTGCCTTGTCAAACAGGTAAAGGAATTAGGTAACTCCTTTGAACGTCAAGATTTTTCTGAGCAAAAAATAAAATAGGAGTGTAATTGCTTGATTAAATTGTTGCCTCAAACAAATTTGGATGAACTGTGTGCTTCCTCAGAGTAGAAACTGGCATGAAGGGTTTTAGCAATATCGGACTAGCATTTTGCCGGTGTTGACAGCATCAGTTATTTCTGAACGCCATCAAATTCCAAACTAAGACCTATCTTACACTGTGGGACAGAGCAAGGTTGCTAGGCACCCCTGGGAATATTTTTATTAATGTGCACATCACAGGATCATCTGGGTGTATCATTTCCAATGGAAACAGCAAATTAACAAACTCCAGATCTGTCAGAGACATTAAATTCCCAATATTTCTTCACCCTTATTTTGTCTGAGGAGAGAGTGAATTTTAGTAGACATCAAGGGTGATTCAGCATTGAGCATTGGCTTTCTGAGTGAGTTACGCTCTGAAATGAAAAAAAAAGCTCCCACTCGAAAGTATAGTCTTAAAATGAAATTTCAAAAATAACAAGAAGAGTACAAGAGGGAGAAACCCTGTTAGGTAGGGAAGCACAAACAAGCTGTGAGGGGAACTTTTACTTGAGTCATCCCTAACACTAGTTACTCACAGTGTGATGGCAGCGAATGCAGTTCAGCATTGGCTCTGGCAGCAGTGATATTTCTGGCAGGGAGGCATTCTCCTCTTTTAACTCTGAGCAACCGTTTCTGCACTGGGGGCAGTGCTCATGGGTTTTGTCTGGGGAGGTTCTTGACATGAAATTTTCTAATGTACATTTCCATATTATTTTCTAGTAATTTTCTCATTGTGTGTATGCGCGCTCATGTGTATGTGCCAAAAAATCCAAAAGAGGCTTAAAAGAGCAGAATTAAACAAAATAAGCACACTATAGGTTATCCAGGGTAACATATTGATTTGTTACATATGGGTAAACAGGAAAGAAAAGGCCACTACCTTATAATTGATCTTTTAAGTTTCTTTGAAGGGTCCCTTCTCATGACTCAAATGTGTTTCTGCAAGCTTGGGGATAAACAGCAAAACTCCTGCTGAGGGCTACTGAGCAGGCACATGAATGCATGGGAACTGTCTGATGCACTAGCAAACTGTGTATATATGGAAAATTAGTATGTTTTGGAAAAATTGTTACCTGTTGTTGCAGGCTTTTATGAAGTTTGTAGTTACCATTGTAAGGCAGGGGTAGGCCACTGGTGTGTTATGCTTTTTTGTATGTCACCATCAAGACAGAAATACAAAGATTTTAGAGAGGTTTATAAATTTCTGGTAGGGATGGACCCCACTGTCCCCAAGGTAAGAGCTGCTCTGTTTATAGCTTTTGCTTTTCAAACTTTGTCAGTGCAAAGAGGCTTCTACCACCTCTTGATTTTGGTCCCCTATAAAATACATAAAAGACAAAAGAAAAGTTTAAGAAAGCATTGTTTGTTGTCAGTTCATTTGTTTGTTTTTTTTTTCAGGAGAGGTGTCCTTCACATGAGGGACTGCTTTTTACACTTTTGATGAGACTTTTGGGAGCTTCAGTGCAGTGCACGTAGTACATACCTAGTGTATGAGCACCGCAAACAGCAGAGCCTGAAGTGGAGACTGGAGCTGGAGTATTCAAGCTTGCCTCCCCATTTGTTGCAGTATTTCCATGGCAACCAGGTGCTATAAAAAGATTCTTGCTAAATATATNCACTGTGGCAAATAAAAATGTAACTCTGCCAATAAAAAAATAAGAAGTCAAGGTGAATATGTGTATCAGTAAGCGTCAGACACAGACGTTTTTGTTCATGCAGATTTCTTTTTCATGCCCACTCCACCATTTGCTGTTAGCTGTCCTATATGATCCTAGCTTAGCTTCTATTCAGATACAGCAAGACAAATCAGATGTGGCAGAGTTTCCCCTTTCAGTGCTCTGCACTGCATGTGAGAGCCTGGATGCTTCCAGGCAGGCAGCAAACAGTGGCAATGTAAGCCAGAAATAACACGTCAACCGGAGTTCAAGGAGTGCCACTCAATTGTGCTCTTTATCTGCTAACAAAACAGCTCCAGTGGTGTGCCAAGAGTTAGCTAATGAACCACCACTGCTTAGCTGGGGAGCACCCAACCCTGCTCAACCATCAGACACCACCACATGCTGGGGATGAAAATTATTTAACAAAAAAAAGAAGACTGGATTGCAGCTGGAGTCCCACTCTGCAATGGGTGACAGCCAAACTCACCACAGGCATGAGACATGGCTCCCCTTTCTTTCATGCAAATCATCAGTGCCGTGCATGACTCAACTAGGCTGATATACAGAGACCAGTTACAGGGCCCATCACCTGCATTTCTGCTTCATATCACTGAATCTGGGATGCTGGTGACAAATTTCTTCCCTGCTTTGTATGCGAAGGAGGTGACGTACATGAGTCAGCAAGGCAGGCTCCACTATCTGGTTTATCCCGCAGCTGAGTAACAATGCGGCATGGACAGGGAATGATAATACTGCTAACATCAGCAAAATTAGACCACTCACCTGTCAGCTGAAAGACAAAAACTGGATCCCTCTAGTACCAACAGTCAAATGGCAGCCAGAAAGAAAACATCCAAAGCTTCATAATCTATGAAGGGGAAGGGAATAGCATGAGAAATCTGGGCAGCACTGCTCTACTGTGACTAGGTACCTTGGCCCTTCATTTATTTGAAGAATTAGTTGGGATTTTATCAACTCTGTGCCAAAAAGAGAACATATATTCCACTGAAAGAAACTCTGTGTGTGTGTATAATTCACCATGATTTTTAAAAATTCACATAGAACTGGAAAAGTCATGAAAAATTAGAAAAACTTGCATGGAATATGACTGTTAGAAGGATGAAAAAGGACCCTTCAGTTTCATACCACACACTGTATTCCTTAATAATGAAACAAATATTAACAAACTATGTTGTAAAGATTTTATTATGAGAAGGTGATGAGAATGTCCCCAAAATCTTTCCATCTCTTCAGCTTTGAGTAGGGCCTAGATATTTAGAGAACACGGCAGTAAGGCTCAAACAGTGGAAAAACATCAGGCAATACCTTACTATTCACCATTCTTTTTGATTGAGTCCTCTGCCATCCATTATTCTGCAAGAGCATAAAACCATAATGAGATAAGATGATCAACAATCTATTACAAATAATTAATAAAAGAAGTTGCATTAACATTGTGGGAATAATCTCCAGACTCAGAAACGGAACTGTTTTTGTTGAACTATTGGAGAAATAAAAAGGGACAACACTCTTGAGCAAAAAGAGCATAAAATAAGGGCTGGTTTGTGAATGATTCAAGAAAAGTAGCTTGAGAAAATTTTTCCCATCCTTCAATCATGCTTGACATTTGTAGGAGAAATGATGTTTGACCAAGATGTTGGACCTACGCATTTGTTCTGGTTTAGATATTTTGATTGCATGTATTCCTTTACTATTTAACATGCCAGAAAACTACTATTCCTTTGTGTTGCCAGGGTTCTTCAGGAACAATGTTTGCCTTTTCAGGGGCCTCTTGGGGCTCTATCCCATACCAGGAGCACAGTACTTTTCTAGTAGTTTTGCTGTGGAAATGAGCTGTGCTCCTAGTAACCATCCACAATGCTCAACCCCCCACTTCTCAGTATGTCACCCAATCAAGTCTAGCTCTTCAGCAGCTGTCATGTGTAGTGAAATGTTTAGCTTTTTGACGGTGTGCAGTGGGGATCTGTCAGACATCTCACTTCATTCAACCACTGAAACAGTCTATTCACTTACATACACAGCAGAAAATGAGTGTTCATGATCACTGTGGAAATGCAAAGTATGTTGTAAAATCTGGCAAAATTGCTTTACCGTAAGGCCCTCATCCAGTAATATACTGATCCAGTAATATACTTCCAAGCATGATTCAGTAGTACCCATGCCAAGTGATTAATATGGGCTTAAACATAGCCAGCCAAATGCTTAGATAGTTTTTTTTCCAATCAGTCTCAGAAACTGTTTTCTGATGACATATTTCAGCCAGGTGAAGTAATTCAGTTTTAAACCTAATGTTGAAGCATTTCCAACCAAAATAATGGCCAAGTTTAACTCATGCATTTTGAATATCCAATTTTAAATTGTTTCACTCCACACTAGCAGACAAAATTAAAAAAAATATTCCTAATAAAATCTCAGTCAACATGAATGAGATGAGAGTCAGTGTCCATTAGCAGAAATAAAATCTTGCAGACAACTGACTTAATTAAAATAATTAGTAAGGTAATTAGTGTGATCCAATGTCCATCTAAACCTGTTTTTCGTTGGACTTAATATAATATGCAAAGGTCTTTTTATTCTTGTTGCTTTAATTTAAAGGATAATATTATACAAAAACACAATTACATTATTGGAAATAAAAATACATAAATAAATGTCCTGCAATGAATGCCAGCAATGGTCAATGATAGGGATAAGAGACATGAAGTCTTGGGGTAATCCCTGCTCTAACAAAGGGAGCCGGGATGGATATTGTGCAGTCTTCCCTCCACCGTGTCCTACAGATTTTGGAAAGCTGTAAAGATGAGATGTGCCTTTACTCACTCCCTGTGTTCTACTCTCATGCTAGGGCACCTTGGCTTCCTAATTGTCGTGGTTTAGCCCCAGTCGGCAACTAAGCACCATGCAGCAGCTCACTCCCCCTCCCCCTCCGGTGGGATGGGGGAGAGAATCGGAAGGGCAAGAGTAAGAAAACCCACGGGTTGAGATAAGAACAGTTTAATAATTAAAATAAAATAAANGGTTTATATACTGAGCATGACGTCATATGGTATGGAATAGCCCTTTGGTCAATTTGGATCAACTATCTTGGGCTGTGCCCCCTCCCAGCTTCTTGTGCACCTGGCAGAGCATGGGAAGCTGAAAAAGAAAGTCCTTGACTAGTCTAAGCACTACTTAGCAACAACTAAAACATCAGTGTGTTATCAGCATTCTTCTCCTACTAAATCCAAAACACAGCACTATGCCAGCTACTAGGAAGAAAAGTAACTCTAACCCAGCTGAAACCAGGACACTAATATAAAATTTGCTTACTGTGCTAGAGTCCTAACAGGCTTAGAGATGGGATTCAAGTGAAGAAGAACTAGTGAGGAATGTGGTCTCAGGGACAAAGTAGGACCCAGCCATGACAGTTCCTAGCCTCTCTGAAGCTGGGACTTGCTATAGCATAGCATCACCCCAGACTCTCCTCATGTATGAAGAAGGTGGTATTGGAGCCCCAAAGCAGCTCTGGGTAATAGGAGGAAGGCCTTCAGCTGGGGTGACCTCCTCAGGGCTATTCCCTTGCTGTCCTCTGTTGCTGGAATAGCAAAAATCAGCCAAAGTGGAAGACTTGGCCTTTTAAGGGTGCCACTAGTTTTGGTGTCAGTGGTATCCACCTGATCAGCCTTTCACAAAACAGATTGCTGCTTTGCGAGTCTCTGAAACACATACAGTCTTAGGAGCAGTGCTACCAAATTAGCAGAAAAAGACAGATAAAAGTGATTTTTACTGTAAGTGGCTTGTATTACATCTGTTTCACTGTCAAAAGAGAGTAATTTATCCTATTTTGTGTTAGTCAGAACAAACGAGGACCATGACTTTCTTCAGGCTTTATTTTAGTGTTTCTAAACCAAATACGTACTACACAACTAATAGTGAATTTTCAACAGATCCTGACTGAGCAAACCTGAAGACTTTACGTCCCTGGAGTAAATTCCATATCAGTATAATCTTTACTTCCACAAATTGACTGTATGGTGAAAGACATAAGGAATACAAATCTTCTAAATAGGAACTCAGCATTTTTAATCAAGTGTGTGCAACAACAATATCCTGCAGAGAGGTGACGTCAGGTCCTCCACTGCGTCAAGGGAGATGAGCCAGTTTGGTCCAGCTGACCGTAGGGCTTACAACAACTTGTTGATGTGTGGCTAGGAATTCTCTCAGCTTTAGGAACCCAAAGCTTAAGCTTCCATCATGAGTAAATGAAACAGAGAGAGAGAGAGAGAGAGATATGCTTTTCCTGAGTGATTCATGGTAGCTGAAGACAAGTAGGATGAATTGCCCTTGGATGTGCTTGTCTTTCTCCTTGGCTACATATGGAGTCTGAAATGATAAATGTAGATCAGCTACCTGACTTTTAGGTGCCCAACTGCACTGCTGTGCAATCAGGATCATAGCAATCATTCTGAAAGCGCTCTTTCAGACTTAATCACTCCCTGGCTATGATTGGAACTGGTTTATTTAGTTTATTTATTAATATTATTTTATTATAATTTAGCAGCAAAGACCATATATTTGTAAGTAGACATTAACAGCATGATGTTTGTGCCTTCTCATTTAAAGTATTGCCAAAACTTTGGTTAATGAAATAATAGCTCAGCACATTTTGTTGTACTTCAGCTCCTATAGAAGCAGCACGTGCAGTGTGACAGTTCCATTAAAAAGTGCCAAATGGAGTCATTATGTTAATTATTACCATAAGCTACCCACCACCCAGTTTAAAGGCACATTTAAAGTTATTTATGCCATGCTAATAAAACATAGGAGTTGACCTCTGTTGAAACTTTGGTTGCATTGGTTAATAACATGTTTTTAAAGCACTAAAATTGAAACGAGTATGTTGAACCGAAAAATAGGCATTTTCTGTCTCGGCTTTTCCGTCAATTATAATTTACATGTATTCATTAAGAGTCATTTGTCTTGCTCAGCAACTGATCATCTGGAGCGGCTTTACTGCAAAAACGGTTCTTCAACATTGTTATTAAAAATATCCCAATAATTAAAAGTGGCCCTCAATGATCATACAGTATCGGTGCATGTGGTTTTCAACAGTCACCATCAAATGGTCTTCTGCATCAACTGGTTTCTATCAGTTGTTCTTCAGGGAGTCTGTAAGGTTATGTAATTTAAAATTTATTCTAAATAAAAACAGAGCCTGCTTAAATGCCCAGCTCTCCCTTATCCCCCTTTCTTATTGGAAAAACAAATCCAAAGGTAAGTACTGTCAAGCAGTGTCCAGGCACAGGACCAAGGAGTGACCAGCTCAGCTGCCAGCTAAAGCTTTAACTTGTGCCCAAAAAAACAACTCAGAAATGCTCATTTCAGCACACAAGACTATGGAGCAACAGGCACTCTAGGAAAACTGGCTCCACCAGGACAGGAGGTACAGAGCCAGGAGGGACCAAGCTTTGAGGATCAAAGGCATAGAAGAGCCTCCACACAAGCTGGGACTTGAGTCAGGAAAATGAGAGACTGAGAGAGCCCTACAAAGGCAAAAGCAGGCAGGAGGGGGTGGATAAGGATCATCTGCTCTCTGGCAGTATGGGAATGATGAGGCAACAGGTGAGCTGGCAGGGAGAACGTCCCTTTTGGAACTACTCATGCTAACAGTTAAAAAGAGATTGCTAAATGAACCCCAGTATGGTGCCTTTATGGCTGCTTTTATGTTCTTCATTTCCAACTTTCCCTTCCAAGGTTTACCAGCAAACCCACTCTGGGCAGCAAAATAGTCAGAATCAGAATCTGTCCCTCTGGGTGTTGATGGATGTTAGTGTTTACACCACAAAGACCATAGGAGAGGGGCTAGGTTTGTGCTGGTGGCCCACACAAAGGAATTGCTGCTGGAGAGAAAAATCTAAAGGAAAAACATTAGAATACCAGCGTTCTGTTAGTTTTTTTGATGACTTTCAAAATTGTGTGTTGAATTTATTTATATCCCCTTTTTCTGAAAAGAAATAGAATAATGTATAATACCTTGGTTAGTAATTTATGATGTACGTGGATACTCACAGTGTAAGCAGGACTTGATGCTCAGTATACATGATGTCTGAACTTGAATGTACCTTAGTGTCTCAGAGTTTGCAGCTAGCAGTTCAGACAGGGACAGGATCCATTTATTGTGGCAAAAGTGGTATTTATCCAGTTTTTCTCCAGTTTTGCATGCTCCCGTTTGATCTTGGAAACACCTTGAGTTAAGCTTCTGATTTGTAAAGCATGTTTAACTGCAATATGTCTTGCACTGAGCTGAGGAGCCTGTGGGAATTCTGGTCTGTTCACCCTTTGAATTTTTACAACTCAGAATAAAATAAGCCTCTGTCTAACATTACAATTTTCAAACTGCCTCATGCCAGAGGCTCTGAAAATGTACCATCCTCCTTCTTTCTTTTTCAGCCAGACAAGAGCAATAAGCACATGTTGACATTAACACAATGCACATTTTCAAATATTTACAACTTTTTTTAACTAAACCTACTGTGTTCAATTAATGCAAGCTTTAGACTAGCTCCTTCTGCTCCTAAAACAAGAGGGAGGGCAAGCCTTGTTGCATTATGGAGCATCTGCGCTGTCATTGTGATTGTTCAAAAGGGATACAGAGCTAATTATCACATCTCAGTGGTGGTGGGGGGACATGTTTTGGAAAAGTTCTGGCCGTCATCAGGAAAGTCAGAAACTATGCTCTGGGTTTTTTTTTTCAAAAGTTGAGGGCTGATGGTTGTACTCTGTACTCCGTATTTCAAAACCTAATCCCTGCATATCTGTGAAGGACTGGAATTAACCTGACATCTTCAAGATCAACGTGCATGGATTTAGCACTTGAAGATAGTTTAAAGTCTCAAAACTCTTCTCAGTAAAAGTAAGAACATTATTTTTTATTCTTGTTCTTATTATTGATGCCTGGTGTGTTTCTGTGCACTCAAATTACAAGTAAATGTATCATGTGTTTTATATACCTCCAAAGAGTGTCTCTGCCTGGTGTTGGTAGGTCCATCACATCACCAAAAACTTTCTTTCACCTTCCAGAGCACTCTTCTTTTTTCCTTGTTTATGGCTACAGCAGACCACGTCTCCCTGCCCTCTCTGAAGCTAGCTAGCGCCCAGCTGCAGCGCTGAGCTCTTCTGCACAGCCGGGACACAAACCCAGCACAGCACTGCCACAGCAGCGTTAATAAGGTGCCACCTTCTGGTTGCTTAAGGATGTGCATCCCACACTGCAAGTTTCTAAAGTCCCCTGAAAAGACAAACCACTGGCCAAATGCTGTTGTTTGCTCATCTGGAAAAATTCATGGGACCTCCAGTGACAGGAGCATCTAGATTTGGATAGTGAGGAAACCTCCTTTCTTTAGATGCAAGGCTGTTCAGAAATAACAGACTAACACAATTTTGAGCTATATTTAAAAGATTCCTGAGTACTTATAGGATACTCAAGTTTCAGGAATATTTCCAATGTCCCGTATGAATTTATAGCTTCGTTATTTTTACTGAGTTATCCTACATTTGAGATTATTGAATTTTTAATGTATGTTTCCTTTCTGACTTTTTTTCTATTATGATTTCATGAAACAACAGTGGCTGAACAATAAATCTGTAGGACCATCCTCTACCAAAAGTGTTAAGATTTTGTCTTCTGGGTGGTCAGGATGAAGGTGAAGGAGGGGTTCTTGTTGGACATCATCTCTGTTTCTCAAGTAGGAGTTACTACGTTCTGTTGTCGCTGTAGGTAAGGTCGTTTCATACAAATCCAGCTTCTACATCAAGCCTCTCATGGGCAAATTAATAAGAACAGGAAGAATTTTGCATCAGACTCTGTAGGCATGGGTAAGCCTTTAAAACAAGCCATGCCTAAGGGCTTATTTGGAGCAAATTATATGGTGGTTCTGAGCTATTGGTAGAAGTTGGTAAATTTTCAAATGTATGGTGCTTACTTGCAAGTGCCAATAGTACAAATTAAATACCAAGTACAAGCATTCTGATGAAAAAATAACAATCAGCTACAAACAAACACCACACACTTCTAAATACATCCAGTGTTTCAAGCTTGGTTTTGAGAGTGGCAGTTTCCATGCCTCATTCCTTTCAAAGACTGTCTTTTAAAATAGCCTTGACAGGAAATTGCTGTTTTCTGTCCTTCTATCAGGAAAGAGGAAGGTTGCAACTATATAACACCTCTTGAGGGCTGTTCCCATATAGGGGCTGTGGAAGGGGCCTGCTGTGTGGCTGTGAGGGATTTGGAGTAACCCAGCTTTGTCACCGTGGGAGGAAAGCTGTTCAGCTCAGCAGTGCCAGGCATTTTTCAATGCCTTTCTGTGTTCAGCAAGAAAACAGTTGTCCACCCTTGCCATTCCCAGAACTTCTCCTCCTTTTGGCTCTCCAGAGTTTCTGGTTTGTGGTTTGATGCTCTTGGCCTTGTGAAGATTTGGGGGTGTGTGGTTCATGAGGGCTGGTCAGCCCTGACAACACCCTCTGCCTTCATCTATTGTTCCCAAATATCTGCCGAATCAGATCATTTTTTCTCAAGGTTATAGCTTATGGTATATGTGTGCATTTCACTAACTCTTTATTTGAGTTGATAGGCTCTTCTATAGAGTGCAGTGCCATGGGCTAATGTTTGTCCAAAGTGACATTTCTCTGGTTTTCAGTTTAACCTTTAGACTCCTTGTGCGCATGTCAGTCACGCACAGCTCACAGACGCCCTCTCCGCTTATAGTTCTCTGCCTCATTGTCTGGTCTATAAACAGACTGCTCTTTGAGAAGCCCAAAAGCACCGGCAAATGGACATGCTCCATTCTGTGGCTACAGGCAGCATCTGACGTATTTTAAAAAAAACTATAGAAGTGTCCTGCTGTTCTGTAAGCACATACACACCTCACAACGGAAAGCAGTGTGCCCTTTGGACCTATGTTCATCCCAAAGACATTGTCTGTGGAATTCCTATTCTTTCATTGAATCAGTTAGCTCCCAAGTTCTTCCAGGTAAAATAATCATGTGTGAAGATACTGTTTCTAAAAGCAGGGAGCTGTGCATAACACCATTCACTGTCCTCTAACAGCCCTTCCAGCAAAAGTCCTCCTGTCATTCTGTGCCTGCAGACAAAGTCTCTCTGAGTTGTAGCTATAGAAATGCATTACAGTTTTATAAAGAAATGTGCATAGTACTGAAACCCTTCCAGTCTAGCTTTCTGGGGAAGCTCAGGTGCCCTAAGAATGTGGAGGACTTACTGGGAATTACTGTATACCAAAGCAGAGCATTTAATGGTTAAGGCTTTCTGTAAAAACTGAAACTTTTCAGACAATAAAACAGGAAAGAGGTTTGTTTTTTTTTAGAAAAGCTTTCTTTGATAGTGAGTCTAGTTCATGTTTAAGGAGTATCAGTGTGTCCAGTTCTGGCTCCCCAGTACAAGAGGGACATCGAGCAGCTGGAGAGAGTCCAGCAAAAGGCCACAAAGATGGTTAAGGGACTGAAGCATGTCTCCTATGAAGAAAGGCTGAGAGAACTGGGATGGACTGTTCAGCCTGGACAAGAGAAGGCTCAGGGGAATCTTATCAGTGCATGCAAATATCTGAATGGAGGGTGCAAAGAGGACAGAGCCGAGCTCTTTCCAGTGGTGCCCAGTGACGGGACAAGAGGCAGTGGGCAGAAACTGAAACACAGGAGGTTCCCTCTGAACAACGGGAAACACTTTTTTACTGTGAGGGTGACAGAGCATGGGTACAGGTTGCCCAGAGACGTTGTGGAGTCTTCATCCTTGGAGATATTCAAAAGCTGTCTGGAGATGGCCCTGGGTAACTGGCTCTTGTTGGCCCTGCTTGAGCAGGGGTGTTAGACCAGATGCCCTCCAAAGGTCCCTTCCAACCTCAACCATTCTGTGATTCTGTGATCAATGAGACAATGTCTTGCATTTCAGAATGTATACTGTAAATCCTTTTTTCTATAGCTTGTTATTGTCATTATTCAGCCTTTGTAGCCTGCCTGCATCAAAGGGGTGTTTAAAATCAACTTAAGAGGTGTGAAGGGAACATTTATTCAGACAGGCTATTTCATTCAGGTATATAAAGAAACGTCATTATAGATTGCAAGAATCACTCTGTTTCTTGAAAAAGAAAAAAGAATGCTCTACCATCAATTTATATAAGCTCTACTTTTGTAAGAGAGCTGTCCAAATGATTGGTGCCTGCTTTTAATGTGCAAATTGCTGAAGCTGAGTTATGTCCCATACGAGGATGCCGGTCTTTGAAACAGAGCTAAATCAATTGAAGGAAGCAGGTGGGCTTTTCTCATGAAAAAAAGGAAGGTTCTGATGTTCTCACATGTTTCAGAATAACAAATTTTTGTCATGATCATGCTACTCTGAAAAGGGAAAAAAGTCATGACCTCCAGAAATAGTATTCTATTATTTAGGCTAACTGAAAATTACAAAGTTTCAAATGTAGAAGAGAATGAACAGAGCACATTAAAAAGAGAGTTAAGCATTCATTAATAAATATTGACATCTACAGTCTGTCCTTGGACATCAATTATTTTTGACCTGGCCCATGTATCCTGATTATTTTCCTCCTCCTCTTTTTCCCATGCCTTTTAAACATTCAGGCCTGTCCCAAGAACTTGCTTGCAAGTTCCTACTAAGTAGCAAGGCAATATTAAAATTTTCTGAGTAAACCTGGTGCTACTTTGTTCTTTATTGCAATCAAATCAATCTCAATAGCTCCTGATCCTGTTTTTGTACAGGATTTTTAAGGAGGCCAAAGTAGTGAGGAGTATTTGAGCCTTCATGTAAAGTAATAGCTAAAAGACTATGGCCAATATTTGTGACTTATTTGCTATTATGTTTAGCAGCAAAGCAAAAAGTATGAAAGCCACTCAGTATGCACATGATTAATGAATTACTCTATCTCCTAGGGTTCTAGTTATCATCAGAGTACCTCCTTCCATCTACAATCTAGTACATTAACAATCGACTAAGACATACATATACATTGCCAGTTGCCTTGCTGTTTGAGGGAAAGCTGCTGAGTTACCTGAGGAAGGTCTTTCCCTTCAGAGCTTAGTTTCTGCATTTGCTGCAAAAGGCTTGACTTAATCACCTTTCAATTGCATCTAAATCTTAAGTGTTTGTTTTGCTTCTGGAAAATGTGGGCTTTGTATCTGTGTGATAAATTCTGGGAAAGTAAAAGTCAAATCAGGAGTCTTGGTCAAGTACTTTTTAAGCATATATTATTACATACATACATAAATACATTTAAAAGAAAATGACACTTTTGGCCACTTGTGGTACTCTTGGCTTCATAGCTCAAATGATGCCTCTGTCTGACCAATTCATAAAGGAATTTGGAAAAGGACTGAAATTTGAAAAGCAATGGACCATTTCTGTAAATTTTTCAGTTATTCAAAAGCTAACTTGAATAACATACACATTTATGTGAAGGCTCCTCAAAAACTTCATGAAAAGAGCAGGGCAGAACCAAGATGTTAATTTGACAAATATTTGAAAAAAATCAATTTGTTTATACTGACAAGTTCCATTAAAACATTGACATTTTAAACAGCAGTAGAAGTTTTAATGAAATGCTACAATTTTTCAACAGCGTCTTATCTTTAAAACCCCATGTAATGTGTACATTATTTTAATTAGAACCTGAGAATCACTATTTGGTATTTTATTAATAAGAAGAAAGCTTTTGTTTTTTCCTATTGACAAAGTTAGAATATGAATAATTACTCTCTGCTCTAAGTCACTCAGCACACTGACACACTGTTCATGAAGCAGAACATAATCACCTCTGAAAAACAATCATTAAATCACCCTTTAACAAAAGATATCATTATATTTTTAAGGTTTCACTGTGAATCTGCATTCATTTGTAAAGGTATTATCTTAACAGCTGTCTTTGGCAGTACACACGTTTGGTGCTTAGCAAACCGTGAAAATTACAGTGTTGAAACTCCATGGCAGGGCACATATGGGCTCTGCCTGGGACTTTTGAATGCCAGGAGGTCCCTTGCATACTTGCATCACTGCAGGACCAGCCTGGAATGTTTAGAACATCTCTGAAATGGTTAGATGCTGGACAAGCAGGGGACAGTGGGACAATTCTTATTTCAGCATAATTATAAATCACATAGAATTTCCTCCATTTATCACTTCTTTACTATGACTTCTAGCAGAAATTGACCCAGATGGACTTTATTTTATTATAAGCTTGGACTTTTCATCCATATAATCATAATCTCTGCCTTTTCCTACTTATTGCTAGATGCAGGTATCGGATGTTTTATTGGGTTACCACACTGTTACAGAGCAGTTTCTAAATTTTTAAAATAATTCATATAACATGCTCACCAGTGACTGCTGATCAAGCCAGTGTCTGTCTTTGAAAGAATTACTTTCCCACTGGTTTAAGAAGACATCTCCTGCCCTCCCAGCTGCAAAGTGGTACCTGGCTGCCTTGTCACGTCTACTGTGATGCAAGGTGACACAAGTCAGTTGAAACTAAGGCACTTATAGCAGAGTAACATTCAGGTTGAGAGCTGTAACTTCTATGAAGTTGTTGCCTCTGTTGCTGGCAACCATGTGGGTTTCATGGACACCACGCAGATGAGATAAAAACCTGCATTAATTCTATGACTGGTTTTGCTTGTTGTCCCCGCACTGTCTGTACCGAGAGTACGGAGCAGCTGCTGGTTTTGCTTTCCAGCCTTGCTTTCTTCTTTCTAACCCACCAGTGGGCTCCAGGTGGCAGCACAAGGCACCGTTTGCAGAGCAGGTGGAAAGGTTTGGCATGAAAAGGTTCTGATTCAAATTATTTTGCCTTCTCTGTTCTCGGATGAAACCTGTGATGAAAACACAGCTGAAATTTTAAATTTTAATCCTCTTTAGAATTTTCTTCATGAATATTATTCTTAGAATCATCTGTGGCAGCTCTCATTTCTCAAAGGCACGTTTTCTCATGGAAAAGCTATAGCTACTGAACTAAACTGAGCTAAACCTTGTGATAAAGCTATTGTGAAAAGTTTCCATATAAGTCAGAAAATGAATGGGTTTAAAGCAATTTATCAAAGATCATTTGGGTTAAATCATACCCTTATTTTTTCAGCAAGCTCTAGTCATTTTACTGCTAAGCATAGGACTTCTGCTCTTTGCAGAAACGCAAGACTGGCAGGAGATCCTTGGGTCATGATATTCTCCCATCTGCAGTTCCAGGTGCAACGGCACATACGCCCTTTCAACGTGAAAAGCATTGGTCCTGCATCCCCTTAAAACAGCCCAAACTAATGAGTCATGAAGACCAAAGAGCACTGAACATTAATGGTGGGGACACGACAATCCCAGTTTCATGCACTGACGAAGCGCTGGAATCATGTTCATGTTGCTGGGGTTAGGAAAGAGAGTGACCAAAGGAAACAACAGCAAGGAAGTAATATAAAGTTTATATATGGTAATATAAGGTAAAATAAAACTGCTGGACATGGCTGCCCTTTAGATACAGACAGACACCTGTAAGATTACAGGCTTTAACAATGTTTTTGACAAACTGAGAAAGGCACCCTGCACTTCAGATGCTTGTCTGTATTGGTTTGTACACTATATGGTCTCCCTCCTGAGCATAATTCTGCTTTTTACATCTTATTGAACTCCCTTTCAAACACTCTGCAGGAGTCTGTGCTCCTGCCTGAGGCAGAATTTGCTCTGAGTATCTCCTTTCATCCCCTTGCTATTACCACAAGCTAGCTCAGACACAGAAATGCACATTTTCCCAAGTGCGTCTGTTCTTTCTCTTTGGATGGATATAAAATCTGGATGACAGATTAATTATTGAAAAGCCATGTTACCTCTCTCTTGTTTCTGTTAGCATAAGAAGAGACACATTTCATCAGTTTTGCACACACAGAAAGTAAAACATATTACATAAAACCCCAAGAAGGCCTTTATGTCCACTTAGTAGAGGCAAGCAACTCAGTTCTCTTTTCAGTTACAGAAAAAGAAACGAGCAGGAGAAGAGCATCTGCTGAGGGACAACAACAGTAAAAGAATTTTACTCACTAGAACACAGAGAAAATACAGTCTTTCCTTAATAAAGTCTTTAAAAGCAGTCTAAAACCAGTGAAGATATTCAATTGACCATGAACAACTTTCCTATTAAGAATTTGACTTCCAGTTCCTAATTCCAGGTGTTATGATACCACAAAATATCTTTTTCTACAAGATAAATAATGTAGATGTGAAAACCTTACAGTTTCAAGTTTTTTTGGGGGGGAAGTAGCATTAAGTCAGCCTGCATGAGAGTTGAAAGTATGAAGGCTAAACACAAGTAGTTTGAGTTATTTTCCAGAAAGATACAATTTGCAGTCAAGTAGCCCTTGAATCAGGTTCATTAAATGAATCCATGCTCTGTTCATTCATTAAATGAATTAATGTGCTCTGTTTCACATGATGGAACTTTGTGTGCCTCTATTTGGGGTAGTCCATTCTGAGGGCTGTTCTCTGAGCTAACCTCACGCACCATTACGGGTTTTTTTTCAGCTTCCAGCCCCGGGAAGATCTATTTGGGTTGTTTCTGACTCTTGCAGCTCACTCTCTGGAGAACTTTGCGTCTTGGATCAGTACTCAAATAAAGCCCAGGAAATAGACTTTAATGATTGGCTTTACCATCAGACTTTGTTATATCAAAACTCCTTTTGACTTTAGTAAGTGGATTCCCTGAACCAGAGCTGAAAGACTAAGCTTTACATCTTAATTCTGAAACCCTTCATTAACTAACTTCATGGATCTGCAGATGAACTAATTTGTCTTGCTAGCAGAGCAGAACAAATAATAAAAATTTGCCTTTCTGTGCATGCATGCTCCCAGAGCCTCTCTACACTTACTTTCAACAAAGAACCCCCAAAATGCAAAAACCAAACCTTCTATTGAAAATAGGTTTGTCTCTATTTCTCTCATTTGGGTCCCAAGAATATTGAATAGATGCTATATTCTTGCAGCATTTTTGGTGTGGATTCTAATCAAACCCCATACATCATTTGAGTGAAACACGCAAGTTGAGGGCTTTTTGAAATGCTGTAATGACAACTGAGCAGAATGAAGGACAAAAATCAATGAAATGGAAATGTTCAGTCCCATTAAAGACATGATAAACACAGCCTAATTTTCTGCATTTGTACTAAACTAGTCATCTGCCTTACCCACGTCAGTAATTTTGCATGGGTTACAAGCAGAGCTTTCAGATTATTATTGGCAAAGCATTCTTTCTCTTTTCGGATCACAAAAAAGTCAGAGTAAACAAAAAAAAAAAAAATATTTTAAAAGCTTCAAGGTTGTCTTTGTATTCCAGAGGCCTGGGGAGCTAATTATTCTCCTCTTCCATGTGCTTCAGCAAAAGCATAGCCAGTAGTGGCTTAGGACTGAGGATCACTGGGAGCAGCAGACGGGTTCTTCTAACGAGCAAGCCTGGCTCCGCAGCCTGGGTATGCACCTCAGGTTGTCCCCGCTCCCACGCCCTCACTCTCCTACAGCCAGGCCAGCATCCCCAGTCAGGGCAACAGCACACCGCCACTGCACTCGCTTCTCAAAAGCCACCAAGCAGTGGGTGTTAACAAGGTGACAGCCAAAACATCAGAAAATCATTGACAGCATGGATAAACCAGCTCTATCAATGAATCTTATTTTGGGGAAGGAAGATAAGAGATTGGGATTGGATTTGGATAGAGGTAATTGCAGGGCTATTAAAAATATTACTAGGGTTTGTGTAATTTTGGAGTAGTAATTTCCCAGATGTATACAGGAGAACAAATAGCTTGCGCAAAAGGATTATAAATCATGTTGGTTTGCAATAGCAGGGACTCGGTGACCTAGCATGGTGTAATAGTTTTGTCTTCCTAATGTGATCAAGAGTGAAATCAACCCAGTTTCCTCCTCTAGTGAAGACAAATTATGTGGATATATCCTCTGTGCTGTAATCTGTATCCCACAAATGGCCAACCACTCTGTGAAATTTCTTAGGGGAGTTCTGGAATATTGCATGGTCACCGACCAGGAGAAAAATAAGTGAACTTTTTCAAAAGCTAAATGTCTGATGTACACAGGTAAGTTACTGCCTTGCTACATAAACATGACTCTCTTGAGGAACAATATCAGTGTGCCTGCTCTTGGTTTGAGCCAAATATCAGAGAAAACACATTTTCTTCAATCTCAAGTTCAAGCCCATGCTTTGAAACCACTGTCAGGGTGCTGGCAGCTCCCTGGGAGCCATGGGGACTCAGGTCTGAGGTGACTGGGGCAGGACCCCCACCCCAAAAGGCATGTGGGTGGTGGGACAGGCCCCGGCAGGCAAGGTCCTGCCCCAGCCACCCCAAACCATGCAGCAGTGCAGGTGACTTCTGTAGGTGAAGAGTTGATACTTGCCTTCCAGAAACAGTTTGAATAAATCAACTTGCAGCAAATCTTCATATCAGCCATGTGGCAGAAGTTAGTTCACAGCATGGCTTCCATTGTGATATTTCTATGAATTTCTGGAATGTGTTTAGACTTCACTTGTTTTTTTCTTCCAATAGTGTTAGCCTATATTTCTCCCCAAGTCACTGGGTGAATTATTTCTTAAACATGAAAATAGCATGTTCAAAATGAAAGGTATACATTTTCAAGTGTTAAAAAGGAGGACAGTGGTTTATGCCAGTGGCAAGACCAAAGAGAAACTAAGCAGTTGCTCTTTTTATCTTATGTACAGATAACAGATTTTTGCCCTTCCATTTTTTTCTTAATTCACTAATCTTCCCCTCACCCAGCCTTTGCAGTTTTTCCCCTCATTAATTAATTTAAAATCTATTTTACAGTGACACTCTTTTGGCTTCACCTTCTTTTTTTTTTTTTTTTTTTTTTTTTTTTTAAACTGCTCTTTGTACATAATGTTTCTCATATAATTCAATCCTGGAACACTGGAACACAGTTGCTTTGGTAATGTAGTAAAGCCACCAGTCTTCAGCCCTTCAAAGAGTAATAGGTGAAATGTCTGCTGTTTGTTCTCTATGTAAATGAGTATGAAAAAGGTAAAGATGTCCCCTTTTGCAAAACCTTAATTTTCAAATAGGATTGTGCCAGTTTCTTTCTGTTGTATGGAAAGTTGCTTCTCTTGAAAAATAGCTCAGGTTGTTGAAATTTTCATATTGAAGACAGTATCTCTTATTACCCTTCCTGGAACCTTGTATGTCTAATAAAATTATGCAGAATTTTATAATTTGTACCTTCTATTGCAATTATGTTAGAAAAACGGAGGCAAACTGACATCTGCTCCATATTTGAGAACACCCTGAAGAATAAATTTACTGGGAAATTACTCATTGTCATTTATGATCCACGTAGGTCCAGGAGCAGGATCCATGTTTTGGAAAATGTAAAGTCTACTCTATCCTTGCTCCTGGAGCTGAACATTACAAGGCTACTCTCTGTGTGTATCAGCCCATGGAACAGATCTCCTGTATGGTCAGGAAAATGTTCTATCCATAGAGATGTAATATTGAAAAACATCCACATGCCCTTCCAATGACTGCAGAGCTTCAGGCTGATAATATACAGGGTAAAAAATTCAAGTTCAAATACTTCCTGAGTTGTCAGTCTGAGTAAGAGAAAATAAATTGCTGATTTGCATACCAAAAGCTTACCCAAGAAAATTAAGCCTTGTGTATTAACTTTCAGTTTCTTGACACAGCAGTGCCCAGAACCTTGTTAGCATTACATAAAACTCTTGCAATTACTCCTTTCAGATCAGTTAAAAGATTCAGTGGTCTCTATTACTGTTTCAGCTTCTGTAGTCATATTCTGTATTTACTCTCATGCAAAGCACAGGTTGGAGAACCTCCCATACGAACTCAGAACTTCTTTGTTGCCATATGTACTGGTTTTGGCTGAGATAGAGTTAACTTGCTTCATAGTAGCTACTGTGGGGCTATGTTTTGGGTTTGGGCTGGAGACAGTGTTGATAATGCAGGGATGTTTCAATTACTGCTGAGCAGTGCTTACACAGAGTCAAGGCCTTTTCTGCCTCTCACACCACCCCACCAGCGACTAGGCTGGGGGTGCACAAGACGTTGGGAGGGGACACAGCTGGGACAGCTGACCCCAACTGACCAAAAGAATATTTCACACTATATGACATCATGCTCAGCATATAAAGCTGGGGGAAGAAGAAGGAAGGGGGGGACAGTGGGAGTGATGGCATTTGTCTTCCCAAGTAACCGTTACGTGTGATGGAGCCCTGCTTTCCTGGAGATGGCTGAATACCTGCCTGCCGATGGGAAGTAGTGAATGAATTCCTTGTTTTGCTTTGCTTGTGTTTGCGGCTTTTGCTTTACTTATTAAACTGTCTTTATCTCAATCCATGAGTTTTCTCACTTTTACTCTTCTGATTCTCTCCCCCATCCCACCAGGGGGGAGTGAGTGAGCAGCTGTGTGGTGCTTAGTTGCCAGCTGGGGTTAAACCACCACACCATAGTAAATGTCAGAAATATATTCCTTCCTGACTGCAGATGTCAAAAGATGGAGAGCCCAAGTATCCCTAGGTTCACTGGTTTAGTACTCTTCCGTTGAAAAATGAGCCTTTTATTGCTACTCAAAATTGTCTAGCTTCAGCTTCCAACCACTTTTCCTGCCATCTTAATGAATATCAGCTCTTCTTACAGCTGCAGACAGTACAAAAGACACTTCTTAAATGTCTCTTGGGCCTACTTTTGTTATATTCTCAAGTATAGTTGGGCATGATTTCCAGACGTCAAATCCTTCTTTCAAACTTTTTTCCAAATGTGAGTGCTAGAATATACAGAAAATTTCAGAGAATATACAGAAAATTTCAGTAATGAACCCATTAATGTCATCCACAGAGATAAAATAAATCATCCAAACCTACTTGATATTTGCTGTATTTCTGCATCCAAAGCCTTTATTTGCAGAATTAAACTGGGAGGGTAAGATTCCTTATTTATCATGATCCCAGAGTCTCATTTACTGTCCTTCACTTGAGATTACAGTCCAGAACCTAAAATGTGTGAACCTCATCTTCTGTTTTGAGATTTTCAGCTTTACCTGTTTTTTGTCTTGGGTCCAATGCCACCTAGATTAGCTTGTCCTCACCATTATTTCTAGCTTAGCTGGAACCGTATCAGCCACTCCCTGTTCCTTGGTAGCCTCTGCTGTGCTCTATGAAGCTCTGTGTAACACCTTACCCTTTATGTTATTTACCTTCATCTCTACATTCAGTTTCAATAATAGTAATATAAACTATTATTAACTAAAAGGGAAAGATGTTTCACTGTACAGTGCATAAAATATACCTATTTCTAAGAATTATAAATATAATAGCATCACAACTTATTTCCTTCTTTTCTACTCAAGGTCCATTTTATGACAGAATTCAATATTCAACATTTATATTCAGTGACAGCAAAATTTCCCTTAATGTTACTGGAAAAATAGAGCAAAACTTGGGCATGGACACAAATTAACTCCCCCAATTTTCCCTCCCAGTCTTTATCAACAAGGTAAATACATAAATGTTGGCCACTTGATACCCGCTGCTCTAGTTCTGCTGCTGCTGGGGAGGGGCACTGCAAATGCTATGACTTCAGGGAGACTGTCAGATGCAGATTATGAATGTTAGACTGAATTGGCCTTCTAATTATAATAGCTTTTAATGTTTTCACAGAAGTGCATTAGTCTCTGCAAGTCTTGCAGGTGAAATTTTGTGATCTTAACTGGCAGATCTATTCACACTGAAAGTTATTTATCACAGTAGTAAAATTTAAAGAAATTACATTATTATATATAACTGAAAAATTATCGTACCCCAGTGGTTCTGACTATCTGGTTACATCCTGTGCCTTGAAGTCTCCCAGGTGTGATTATCTAATAATAATCAGTTGTTTGCCTTATTGTTTCAGCACCATATGTCAAATTGCAAAGGGAACAATAATGACACAAAGAATTTGTGTCTAGAGGGGGAGTCATGTGTGTACATGTCTGACTTATTGAAATATTTAAGATTTGGAATTGCAATATACATTTGCTTTCAAGAACTTCTGTTGCTCAAAATGATTTAAAGAGCACAGAATTCAGTTTCCAGGGCCTGATGGCTTGATTTTGGTGGCAGTACCTTCAGTTCCTACTGATTCCAGATAACTGCTGAACACAGATTTCTTTTTTGTGCCCCAGTGTTCATTTTTATAAGTTAATATTACAGATTCAGGTCTTAAAAATTTAGCTCAAAGCCTGTAAATCAAAGTTATAGGAAGACGTAAAAGCTGGTTTAATGTCTCACATGGTGGAAGTTCTACTCCCTTGGAATAAATCAATTTCAGTAAATCATTCTGTTATGGGAATTTCTCCAGGACACACATTCTAGGAAATTCTGGCCATAATTTGTACAAGAAAATAAAACCCACCTAAAATTAAAACCAAAAGACCCAGCCTCATACATAGCTCCCAAAGTACTTCAGCTATGGAGAAGAGTAGATCTTTGTAAAAAAGGCTGCAGGTCAGAGCAACGCAGCCTTGCTTTTCCCCAAACCCAATGTATCATTCCTCCTGTGCACCACAGAAAAGAGGGTGATCATTTAAGTATGGAAGGGAATAAACAAACGTCTGTAAGAATCTTCTTTACGTGTTACCGCAGGTGGTAGATGAGGACTGCGTAGTCTTAGAACTGCAGGAAAGAAGTGAAAAAGGTTATGCCTAAGCCCACTGAATGTCTTCACAGGGAAAAGGGACCATAACCATGAGAGTGCCACACAGTTTCTTTTTGGTGCCAGCCATGTTTTGAGTCTTTCTTTAATGCAAAATATCTGAGAAAGAAAGCAGGTGAGAAATATTTCAAAATAGACATCTCAGGGATATTTTAAAAATCTTAATATGTTTGCCTGTTCAGGATATTTATAAAATGGGGAAAGAATAGCAACGTGTCATTTCACAAAATATGAAAATAATTATTTTGTGTAGCATTCACATAATATAATGAAAAGTGCCACAGAAAAAAACATGAGGAAATCAATATTTGTGTCCTCAGAGAATGACATGAATGGAGTGAATTAAAATAAAGCATGGGACTGCTCACTGAAAACTGACTGTAAAACCAAATGTTGAATGGGTGCTCATTAACTGAGTACCTTCCATTGTATCCTGTAAATGAAGCAGAATTCCCAGGAAAACATAAGCATAAAAGATGCCCAGAAGGCTCTTCAGTCTGTCCGTGTCCTTCTCAGGGTAGTGAAACACAGACTGAGTTGGCAGGAGACACAGCAAGACAAGGAAGAGGTCTATAGAGATACAGCTCTGAACCTTTCTCTTTTCTCTACAGTATTGCTCTCTGTTACATACTTAATGTGACTGAGTTATATTTGCACAGATAATTTAAATTCTTCCATTTAATAGTTACTGAGTTCTTGAATTTGTATTCTTAATAATGCTCTGTGTGTGTGTGTGCATGCACCATAATATTATAGTGCAAATATCTGCAATGAACCGAGCAGCAGTTCATAACCAAAATTTCATAACAAAATTAATGATACTATCTTCATTAAATTGCAAAGCTGTGTAATCTCCTCCTTCAAAAAAAGGATGTTGGGCTCTTCACCATACAGCCCATCACAATTTCTGGGCCCCAGCCTTCCATTATGAGAATATCAACTGGTTTATTACAATATTACCTGATATTTTGAGAAATTAATGTGCTCAGTGGCGAAAGCCCCTTTTACTATTTGACATATCAGTCCTCAAAGGAACTGAAGAAGTGAGACAGCCATTAATATGCAGTGCAATGCAAAAAGAAAAGGGGAAAAAATCTCCCCCAAACAAGACAAAATAAAGATAGGGAAGAGAGAATATTTCTCTTGTTGAGAAACTCTGCCAAAGGTGCAAATTTTAAGCACCTTTTCTCTGCTTCCACAGCAAAGACATGGCTGTGTGGCATATTTACAGCATGTAGCATCCTTCTTAAATTAATCAGGAACATATTCTGCTAAATGAAGTTGGAATCCAATTCAGCTGTGAGACTTTCAAGTAACACCTCCTCCCAGTAAAGCCACATGTTTTTATACATTTGTTTTTTTATTTGCAGTGAGTTGAAAGCAATCAGGAATTCTTTGGTCACTATCACAACTAACTTACTTTTGATACCCTATTCATCCCAGTTTAATTAACCTTCCCTTCTCTTCTCCATGATCCTCTGCTCTCTATCCTCAAATTAAACTGTGAACTCTTTGGGACAGAGAACTTATTATGCGTTTATTTTATGCTGCCTTGCAAAACACATACTGACACTGTAATTTCTAACCGAATGAATTAAAAAAAAAAAATCAAACAAACAACTTCCTGGGGCAAATCAGTTATGAAGCTGACATTCGATACTTCCTTGTGTAAGAAAGTACAGGAGATGGATATGCTTTCTACAATGAAGTAAGAACTAGAGGGAAAGAACAAATTTTCTGTGTTTCTTTCCAGTGTTGTGTCTGACCTGTGAGAGCAGAGGCAAGCTTTGATTCACTCCATTGTGTTAATGTTTGTGAACTCTTTTTTTCTCTTGATCTTTGTTTTTGGCCTAATCACAGAATTATTTCACTTTACCACTCCCCCAAAAAAACAAAACAAGCAAAACAAACCCCCTCCAAAACCGGTATTGCTAGGGGCAAACACTCTTACTTATTAAGCTGTTATTCATTTTGTATTGTCAAGGTAAACTGTTCCCTCCCTCTATGTTGTGTGAGGGCATTTTTAATTGCAGGTATAAGTAAACACAGAACACAAAAGATTTCATTAATTACTTTCCTTTGACACTGTATTTTACCTTATCGTTAAATTTGTTATAGTAATAAATTCTCTTTTTCCTTTTTTTTTCGTGAGGGAATAAAAGGTTTTGCCAAGTGTTAACAGTTTACAGTGGATCAAAGCAAATTTATGCAAAATTGGTGTATCTTGTCTAAATGTTATTTTAAAATCATTAAGTTTCCTGGTGTGAGGCATCTGTGCATTTATGAGACCTCACATAAATGAGAACAGGTGAGTTATACTACTT
>VYZW01002482.1:53043-99385 GCA_013401315.1 Balaeniceps rex | reverse complement strand
TCAAGCTAAGTAAGATCTGTTTCCATTCAAGAACTTAAGCATTTAAAATATTTTGCTTTTATGAGGTCTCTGTGATTGAAATTGGAGCCATTTGTACACCAACTGATTCTTACAGCTTTAAAAGACATTATAAATTAATATAATAAGACAATATAAATTAATATAATTGTGTATTATGGAAATAATATGACACTTAGATTTCCAAATATTCTATAAATATCAGTGTTTTCATCTGATAATAAAGGAGTAAATAATAATTTTCCAGTTTGAAGTTCTAGTTTGCTAATTTGATCTATTTTTATTTATTTCAGTGCCATGCATAAGACGGTTTATGAAAAATTAATTCAGTGCATACACATGTAGCATTTAATTTAATTACTGTAATTAACATTATAGTTGTCCTTATCTGAAAATGATGAAAAGTTCCTTCAGACAATTCAATAAGTGCAAAAAATAGTGCCATTATTCCAATTCAGTTTTTTATTAACTCTCTTTAGAATCCTAGAAATGTAGTTCATCATTAAATAAATTTTATCTTGAAAAGGAAAAGGATTTGCTGAATAAAAAGGATGCCATAACCTAATACTGTACTCCTATATTTTATTGTTAAGGGGGAATAATTCGGAATCAAACAGATACCTTTGCTCCATTGAAGAAGCATTAGGTCTGATTCTTACTTTCATGCTCATTTGTCACATATATGTGCAATTTCCGTAAAATAGACTGTACCCAGGGTACTCTGCAAATAAGAAAATGTGAGTTCTGCTATTAGTTCCACCACTACATGATCATGCCAAAGCATTTTTGCTCTTTCAGTCTCTTTCTGTGTCTGTAACAGATGGTTATACTCACATCCCATTCTTCTCTTTGAAAGCTTTTGTAGCTGTACAGGAAAAAGCAGTATGAAAGATTGTTGTTATTACTCACATGAGAAAGAAGTACTGGAATGTACATGAATTTGCAGGTTCAAGGATTTTAGTTTGTGTTCGAACTCCCACTGACCAAAATGGTTTTGAGTTTGACTGCAACCAAGAGCATATCCTATACATAATAAAATATCAAATAAAAAAAATATTAAGATAAAAGAACACACTGTTTTCTCTGTTCTGTCTTACACAGGCATGATATGGTCTGAATGTAAAGAAATTTGGTCTCAAGGTCCAAAGGAATACCTTTTTGAGTTATGGAATATGCTTGATTTTGGTATGTTAGCAATTTTTGCAGCATCATTCATAGCAAGGTTTATGGCATTTTGGCATGCATCCAGAGCCCAGAACTTCGTTGATGCAAATATGAAAGATCTGACAAGTCCAACACTGGACCCCAGCATAAAATACTACACCTTGGGTGAGTTGATTGCACATGATTAAGACTTACTTCTTGGGCCAAGATGAATTGATTCGCTGTTAATAAGTCTCCAGTACTTCAGTTCCATAACGTACTGCTTAAGAAATTCCCACCCCTTCTTCTCTTTCTCATCCCTACTATTTGATCACAGTTCCCTTGGCTATGCTCATATATCTCTTTGGGGACTGTTCTAGACATCAGGCACTGAAATGATCTAAGATCAAAATAACCCTACTGTCACCCCACCCCTTTTCAAGATTATTTTAATCCAGGTCATTTCATCTGTTCAGTTACACAGTACTATCCGGCAAACACTTGTGTTGGCACAACTGCGAATGTGATGTACTGTAATGCAGGGGCAGACCTAAGCAATGACATGCAGGAGCTTCTTAAACCTGCTTTGCCAACATAACCAATGTATCTTTTATATATTCTTTACTCAGAGACTCTGTTATTTTAACATTTCTCAATCCACTCTTTACCAGTAAGGGAGAAGAATGTTAATAAACTTGCTTGGCATATGTGAGAAATGACTAGAAGCTATTTTGCCCAAATAAGAAAAAATTAAGCTCTGTTTACTTCTGTTCACTCTCAACACCACCACATGTCTCTTCCCTTTATTAGATATTTTTCTCTAGATACTGAATTATATCAGAAATACTATTTCTGATAAGGTTGAATTTCTTCATTATCCAGGCTGTAGAGAAAGCAATTAATATATATATTCTGAAACCCATTAAATATTAGTCTTATAAATTTTACTGGAAAGTTACAAATTTCACACAAGTTGTAAAAGCAACTAGTTAAATATTAATTCAGTTGTCAGTAACACCCACTTGAAGAATTTGCAAACAGGGACTGTTTATGTTCACAGTTTCTGGGTATGACAAGCACAAGTCTTGTAACTCATTTATGCTGTATAATACTGTATCATCTAGCAAGGCAGTTTCTGTTGACATGAGTCATGAGTCGTGACTTTGTTATGCACTTAAGCAGAGTTGAGCCATTTTTTAGTGTATAGAATCATAGAATCGTTTAGGTTGGAAAACACTTTTAAGATCATTGAGTCCAGCTATTAACCTAACACTGCCAAATCCACCACTAAACCACGTTCCTAAGCACCACATCTACACATCTTTTAAATACCTCCAGGGATGGGGACTCAACCACTTCCCTGGACAGCCTGTTCCAATGCTTGATAATCCTTTTGATGAAGAAATTTTTCCTAATATCCAATCTAAACCTCCCCTGGTGCAACTTGAGGCCATTTTCTCTTGTCCTATCCCTTGTTACTTGGGAGAAGAGAGCGACACTCATCTTGCTACAACCTCCTTTCAGGTAGTTGGTAAGGTCTCCCCTGAGCCTCCTTTTCTCCAGGCTAAACAACCCCAGTTCTCTCAGCTGCTTCTCATAAGGCAACCGGCTCTAGGTGGCCCTGCTTGAGCAGGGGTATCGAACCAGATGA
The DNA here is from genome assembly GCA_013401315.1 of Balaeniceps rex. Lineage (NCBI taxonomy): Eukaryota > Metazoa > Chordata > Aves > Pelecaniformes > Balaenicipitidae > Balaeniceps > Balaeniceps rex. The sequence continues at coordinate 96,573 of VYZW01002482.1, read as the reverse complement.
CTTTGAGAAGTCCCTTCCCACTTCAAACTTCCTGTGGTAATACAGCTCATCTGGAAACCTAGAAGACATCTGGCTACTAGCCCATACTGAAACATCTGTCATCTTTGATTTTAGTTATCCATGAAATCTGAGGTAAAGCTAACATAGGTATGTCTGCTTATGTGAAAATGTATAGTCTTTTGCCATACAGACATTTTCTCATTTGAATATGGTGTATATTATATATACACATACCTACAAAAAACACACAGCAGCTAACAAGGCAATGAATATGTGCTAACTGAGCCTTGTTACGCCTAAAACCAAAGTCATTGATTGTCATGATACATGAATACTGGCATGGCAGTAAGTTCCTTGAAGAATATAATTTTCTGGTACATTATTAAATGGTTATTTGTGAGTTAACATCTCAAATTAGTATTTTTCTAAATGCCAGCGATTGCCTTCATTGCAGTATAAATTATTTGTTTCATTTTTTGGCATTTACAGTAGAATAAACACAAATGACAACACTCTTCTGGGATGTAGGAAACACATCTTAGGTTAACCTGTTCTCTTTGCCTGAAGCACAGTAGTGAATTGAACTTAAGTCTCCCACCTCATGGGAGAATGCCTTAATCTCCAGCTAGCAAGTATCCTGAATGGTATTGCTTTGGATTTCTCCTTCTGACAATTTTCTATAAATATTTCTCTAAGTACGGGTTCGAACCTGAATGTTCCCCTCTTCAGTTGAATGTGTTCCCAGTCAAACAGCAGTGTCACGTTCACTCATGATCCAAAGGATGTTCAAGTAATTCACACAAGTGGATTAACTTCAACAGAAGAGATTGATAGAAATGATGATAGAAAAGGTGATGGAAATGGGTGTTTGGTGAATGTCAGGAAAAGGCCATTGCCATTTCATTATCAGTAAAAAGATGGCATAAATAAAAAAAGTAGAGAAACATTGTTTCCACAGTTTTGGAGTTGTGGATGGCATTTAATGATTCCAGATCCCCACATCAAAACATTTCATTTTGGATAGCTCAAACAAATCACATTTCTAATTTAATGTATTCAATTTTCATCACCTGACACTATAAGCTGAATTTTACTTAAATTCTCTACTAGGTTGGGATTCAAATTCCAAAAAGTTACTTCAGTGATCTTACAGCCCACCTTTATAATCAATGAAGATCTAATTAATACAGTCAGCGGAGCTGTGAAATGGTTTTAGCGCTACCAGGCTCAATTAAATTAGCCAAACATAAGTGACTAGTGCCGTTTGACTTGCCAAGGTGCTGCTCCAAAAAGACCTTACACAGATCTGTACAACTAATATTGGATACCCTGAGCATCTCAGATGGCAATGGATGTCTTTGTTCAGGTGTATGAATCAAGCCCCAAGCACTCGCTAGGCTGCACTGAATATACCTCCCTTTTGGATAGCTGTCTGTAGACATCTTAATCTCAAACTGAAGTCCACTAATGGTTTATTCTAATTAAAAATCACACTTCTGATGAAGGTGTAAAAAGAAGAGAGTAAAATGTAAGTAAAAAAATAAAATACTTCCCCAGGCCTAGCAAAGTAGATGGAATAATATTCCCACTTCTTTTTCAGTCTTACAAGGTATCTTCCTTTCTTTCACTTTTATTTCTAGCAGCATCTTCATGTAAGACATTCGCTGAGCACTGTGATGTAGTGGACAATCACTACTGGCACTATTTGAGCAGCCATACTTGGCACATGGAAGCCCAGGCTAATACCTAAGTATTCACAGCTCTCAGTGAGCAAGTAGATTTTCTGTGTGTTTTTTAAGTTTGAAAAGGTAGAAAGTAACTGCTTCTTACTTTTAGACAACAGTCTTAGAATTTTTCTGCAGGTGAAGATTGCTGAAAATTCATGATGCAATATACAATAAAGGAAAAAAAAAAACATGAAGACTGCATCTTGTCTGTTCCAAATTTCCATAGCGCTATTGCATTCAATTCCAATTTACACTGACTCGTTCATTGTTACTCACCAAAAGAGAGTACTTCAATGAACAGCCTAAGGTAGACTTCAAAATACTGACTGAAATTCTCATGTTTTGTTTCTAGCCAGAGTAAACTGGGATCCATCTGATCCTCAGATCATATCTGAAGGCTTGTATGCAATTGCGGTAGTATTAAGTTTCTCCAGAATAGCCTACATCTTACCAGCTAATGAAAGCTTTGGACCACTGCAGATATCACTTGGCAGAACTGTGAAAGACATCTTCAAGTTCATGGTGATATTTATCATGGTGTTTGTGGCTTTCATGATAGGCATGTTTAATCTCTATTCGTACTATCTGGGGGCAAAACAAAATGAAGCATTCACAACGTAAGTACAACTGATTAAACTGTGATAATTGTGAGCTATTTTTATGGAAAGTTGGTTGCTTGCATTGTATGTGTTAAGTTTACTAATTGTTTAATAATGTTTGCATCTCTTAAAAATGTCTTCATCTTGGATTAAGTACTAATTTTCTCTCTTGTTCTGGTGCTTAAAGGATATATTTGCAATCAGAGGATGAGCTCTTGATACCAACAATACTATGATAAATCAGGAACAAGAAGCTGGGAAAGTGAGATGTAGTTGGCCTTTATGTGAGAGAGCAGGAATGCCTGTACCTCTGCCTAGGGATAGATGATAAGCCAGCAAGAGTTTATAGGTCAGGATTAGAGGGCAGACCAATATGCGTGATGTTGTAGTGGATGTCTGCTACAGAATGCCTGTTCAGGAAGACAAAGTAGATGAGGCCTCCTTCAGACAACTGGAAGAAGCCTCACACTTGCAGGCCCTGGTCTTTGTGGGGATTTTTAACCACCCTGATATCTGCTGGAGGGACAACACAGCAGGAAGTTTCTGGAGGGCATTGACAATAAAGTCCTGACACAGGTGATTGAGGAGCTGATGCGGAGAGGAGCTTTGTGACACCTGACTTTCACAAACAAGGAAGAACTGTTGGGATATGTGAGGGTTGGGAACAGCCTTGGCTGGCCATGAGATGGTGGAGTTCAGGTTCCTGAGAAGAGAGAACAAGGCAAATAACAGGACCACAATCCCAGACTTCAGGAGAGCAGACTTTGGGCTTCTCAGGGAAGAATCTCATGGGATAAGGCCCTGAAGAGAAGGGCAGTCCAGGGAAGCTGGTTGATTTTCAAGAATTGCCTTTTCAGCGCTCAATTGCCTTTTCCGGCCCATTGGTCCATCTCAATGGGCAGGAAATCAAGCAAAGGTGTCAGGAGGCCTGTATGGATGAACAACAGTGACTGATAGGCCAGCTGGTTGTGATGCGACTCAGAAGGACCTTGATGGGCTGGAGAAATGGGTTGACAGAGATCTCGTGAAGTTCAACACAGGGAAATGCCATGTCCTGCCCCTGGGGAGGAATAACCTCAGGCACCAGGACAGGCTGGGGCTGACCAGCTGGAAAGCAGCTTGGCAGAGAAGGACCTGGGGGTCCTGATGGACACCAAGTTGACCGTGAGCCAGCAATGTGCCCTTGTGGCAAAGCAGCCCAACAGCCTCCTGGGCTGCATTAGGCTGGGGAGGCTTATAAAAAAACAGAAGTACCTCAGACCCTTCACACAGCACTGTACATAGGTCAGATGACCGGTCAGTGCAATCTGTTATTCAGGGATTTGGGGAAATAGGCTGGGTCAGACCCTGGGCCTGCAGGACAGCATCCCGCCTGCAAGGGCGGTCAGCACCGGCACTTCAGAGTGCAGCGTAGCAACATGTGGGAGCAAGGCTGGTTCCTCCATCAACTGCCACTGTCATCTGTAACCAAAACAAGCTAATCACTACAGTGTGATACACATTATAAAATACTTGTCATTTAATTCAGACAACTCTATATTCTTACCAGTTAAAAAAAATATCTAATCCCTATTTTAAGCTCTGGCTCTCCATAGTTTCCAGTGGCAATAACCTATTCCATCTTGAGAGGAGAAAATACATTCCCTGTGGTTTTGTTTTTTTTTTTACTTTTTATTTCCTTGGCTGTTCTTTTTTTCTTCTCCCACCATAAGAAGAGAAATTCTGAATTTACTCTGTCTGTCAGGAGTTATTTGCTATACATTTGTCATGCCTCTTATTTCTAGCTGTGATTTTAAGATAAATCACTTGAGTGGAAACTCATTCTTTCCCATGCTCTGCAGCCCTTGCCCACTTAATTTCTGGCTGTCATGATATTCAGGCTATAGCCATTATGAAGTATACTCAGCCAAGAAGCAAAGTTGGCCATGAGGGAAAAATTTGTTACTGCTTTTTTATTATTACTAGTTGACACAATAGATAAAGTACCTAAAACTACAACTCACAGTTGGAATTCTGATAAAATATTATAAGCAGAGAAGTAAATTCACAAGTAAAAATTACAAATTTCTTTTAACTTTTTTTTGTAACAATAATGCAATAAAATCCAAAATGTGCTTTGTGATGCTACTGCATTTTTGCATATGGGGAACTGAGATCTCTTCTTCAAAACAAGGGAAAATATGTCTTCAAACAGGTGGAGGTAGACAGGAAAAGATACTTCAGAGGTTTGGACTTATGTTTATGTATATATATATATAAAAACTGATTAAGAGGAAATACATGTATTTAAATGAACTAACCTGAAAAAAAATCAGTACCCCCACACCATGGCTTATTACCTTTACCTTGGACTTTACCTTGGATTTGTGGAATAGTGAAAACACAATTGGAGGATTATGGGCTGTGAGACTCATTTTTTGAAAAATGCTGATTTGCAATCAGACATCCTGTCTTCTTCACAGTTTCAGAGTGTTAGTCATATTAATGGTGAAGTAATTCATACTAAGTGAACTAATGGTGCAATTAAAATAAAGTATTTACAAGTTAATTATTTTTGTTATTTACATTCACATTACCAGCAAGCATGTAGTATGTAGATTAAAGTAGTTAATAAGTGAATCATTATAATATTCTTTTGAGGATGTATATATAATTCCTAAACTGAATCAGATGGTTTTATCATCAGTCCTAAATATTAGGAATCTTATATTATGAAACAGCCTGTACCTATGAAATTAGATAGTCTACTTGTTCTGCATAATATCACTATGGTAGATTTCTACATTATGATAATGGAAAAATTTGTACACTGTATAAAAATGATAACTGGCATTTTATACAATAAGAATATACAGCTTTTCTTCAGTAACATATGCATATGTTAAATTTCTCCTTTTAGTGTTGAAGAAAGTTTCAAGACATTGTTCTGGGCTATATTTGGACTCTCAGAAGTTAAATCAGTTGTCATCAATTACAAACATAAATTTATTGAAAATATTGGTTATGTCCTTTATGGAGTCTATAATGTTACCATGGTCATTGTCTTACTGAACATGCTTATCGCAATGATCAACAGTTCATTCCAGGAAATCGAGGTAAAAATTCCATTTATGATGAAATATCACCACATTTACTGTTACAGCTAATTGTCTAAATTTTCTGGAAAATCTTTCTTGTTGACATCTTATACACTTAGGCTTTTGGAATATATTAGGAGAAAATATTAATTCCACTGTACATTTTTATTATAAAATACTGGTAAATTTCCCAGCTGCATGTGCTTCCAGTAGTAAGAACTAGACTGGACTAAGAAACTGCTGTTGAACTGTGTTACGTTCCTGAAGAGGACAGGCTACATTGTGCGACTTTGTGAATCTTTCATTTGCCTCATTTGTAGTTATTGTTTGAGTAGTGTCCCTCTTGCTGCAAGGATGTTCTTGTTCCCATGCCTTGACCTTACAAGCAAGTCTATGACATGGTGTTTTCTTCTTCTATTTAAACAATTGTTGCTCTAGTCCTCTGCAGTGAACAAAACTTTACTTGACAAAGTAATCAGCAGGGCTACTGAAAATCAGCATGAACTTTTGCATGCCATGGAAAACAAAGGGCTAAATAATTATCAGTTGTTTAGAAAAAGAGGAAGCAGATCTCCAGGAGTCATCCCAGCCTTTCACAGGTGACGCCCTTGCCACAAAGCAGCACACTCAGGTTGTTTGACACCTCTCTGGTCCCAAGTTCTGGGCTCTGGTTTGGGGCCATAGTGTTGTCCAGCTTGAACAAGAGCAACACACATTCTCTATGGAGGTTCAGATTCTTCTGACTCAGGAGGCCACAGAACAAACTATCAGATTCAGAGCAATAAAAACCCAGGCTATTATCAAAAAATATGGTGACTGGATACAAACAGCTTCTTAAAACAGCTACAGCAATATTGAGTCATGTCCTTGAACATGACGTCAGTCCTTTCTGCAGAACACCCTCTTGAACTTTACAGGGAGGAATAAAGTGAGTGTTTTGGCTATCGTAAATTTTAAACGTAAACCATGGTGATGATAGCATACCTGATTTAATCTTATATTGCAGCAAGTGGAAGGAATTAGATAAGAATCACCTAATCTTTTTTAACTTCATGTTTAAAGTAATAGAGTAAAATTTCATTTAAAATTCTGATACTATGTCTTCTCCACAAAAAAGATAATAGACTAATTGCTACAGAAGAGACCAATAAGATAAGAAATCAGAGCTGGTAGTCTCATTGAGAGATTTACATTTTTGTTATGTCAATATAGGATTTTTCCATTTTATTTACTGAGCATGACAGTGTTCCAAGCAAGCGACTGCTCAGTCAAGCCCTAACAGATGAATTCGAGTGTTGCCATGAAGCTCTAAATCGGGCATTGTATTGTGTGCTTTTAAGTCAGAGCTTTCATTCTGATTAGTGTGCTTACAAAGAGCACCAAACAAAGTGGTCTGTCTTTGTGATCCTGTATTGCAGACTATTAGCACTCACTCTGGAGTAACCAATGTTTAAATCAAACCCACTTCCTTCTTCTGTAATTGCGTTATTTTAAAAGGATTAATAAGAACAGTTCCATTCACTGAAATTTGGTTTTCACAGGTTATAAACAAGTTCTTGATCTGTTTGAGATTAACTTCAGCCAATTACATTCAAAACACACATAAAGTTTAGCTAGACCATCTTTAATAGTCAAGGTGGTATTAACAATATATTAACAGCTGTGTTTGTTTTACAGGATGATGCTGATGTAGAATGGAAATTTGCAAGGGCTAAACTTTGGTTTTCTTACTTTGAAGAAGGGAGAACTCTTCCAGTTCCCTTCAACTTAGTGCCAAGCCCAAAATCTTTGCTGTATCTCCTACTCAGAATAAAAAAATGGATTTCTAAACTGTTTCTGTGCCAAAAGAAAAGCTTTCAGGAAGATGCAGAGATGAACAAGGTAATTGTATAGTGTGTATACTGACTGCTAATTTTAAAAGATAAAACCAATTTTAACTTCATTTTTCTTGTTGACCTGTTTTTCTGATTAATTTCCCAACATACTTAGTCCATACTGAAGTCAGTCCATACTGAAGTCAGGCTGAAATTCTTGCTTTGTTTTTTAATATAAATATTTGTCTACATCTGTAATCAGTAAAATCCAAAAATACCATTGTAAATTTAAAGTTCTTCCTGCTTCTTGTCACAGAATCAGAGAATAATTCAGGCCAGGAGGGACTTCAGGAGGTCTTTGGTCCAACCTCCTGCTCACAGCAAGGTCAACTCTGAGGTCAGGCCAGGTTGCTCAGGGCTTCATCCAGTCAGGTCTTGAAAACCTCCAAGGATGGAGACTGCACAACCTCTCTGGGCAGCATGTGCCACCGCCTGGATGTCCCTCATGGGGAAAAAGTTGCTGCTTCTACCTCTTGTTTGAATTTGTCCATTGTCTGTCATCATCCTGTCCTGCAGCACTGTGAAGAGCCCAGCTCTTTCTCAATGACTTCTGTGTACACACTGGAGGCTCCTGTTAGGTACGCCTGAAGCCATCTCTGCTTCAGGCTGAACAAGCCCAGATTCCCCAGTGTCTCTTCACAGGGCAAGTGCTCCAGCCCCAAACATCTTTGTGACCCTCTGCTGAACTTGCTTCAGTTTTTTAATGTCTTTCTCACTGTCGCCCAAGTCCCCCAGGTCCTTTTCTGCAGAGCTGCTACCCAGCCAGCCAATACCCAGCCTTTGTTGTTGAGTTATTCCTTCCCACTTGTCCTTATTGAAATTCACAGGGTTCCTGTCAGTCCCATCCTCCTGGATGGCATCCCTGTCCTCAAGCCTATCAGTTGGCCCCCCCAGTTTGGCTTTGTCTGCAAACTTGACAGGAGTGCGCTCCAACACCTGACACCTGGTCATTGATAAAGATGTTTAAAAGGGCAAGTCCCAGGACAAGACCCCTATATGCCCTCTGAGCACAACCAGCCAGCCAGGATTTTGCCCATCTAGTTGTCCACCCATCCAGACAGTAACATCCTAATGCGGGTACAAGAATATTCTAGGATACAGTGTTAAAACCGTTGCTAAAGTCAAGGTAGATGGCATCTCTCTCTCTCCTCTCATCTGCAAATCCAGTCATTTTGTCTCAGAAGGCCATCCAGGTGGTCAGACAGGTTTTACTTTTCATAAATCCACACTTACTTTTCCCAATCACTGTCTGCTCTTCCATGTGCCCAGAAATGTGCTCCAAGAAGACTCAATCCATTATTTTGCCAGTTACCAAAGGGAGGTTGAGTGGCCTGTGGTTGCCCCGATCATCATTTTGACCTTTTCTGAAGATGGGTTTGACATTTGTCTTTCTCCAGCCTTTGGTGGCCTCTCCCAATCGCCATGATCTTTCAAAGATGATAGCATATTTGCAAGAAGCTCATCTGCTGTCTCAGCACCTGTGGATGCAGCCCATTGGGTCCAGTGGACTTGCCTGGGTCAGGTTCTCCTCCTCGAATCCCTTCACTAAGCACAGAGGCCTGAGAGAGTCTTGGTGAAGCCTGAGGCAAGGAAGGCATCAAGTCCCTCAGCCTTACCTGAATCCATTCTCACTAAATCCCCTGCCCCACTGAGCAACAGGCCCACATTTTCCTTGTTCAGCCTTATACTGCTATTGTGTTACTGCCCTTGCAAATGTCAACTTCAGGTGAGCTTTAGCTTTCTTCCTACCACCCTCACGTGTCTGAGCAGAGTTTCTAAATTCCCCCTTTGTAGCCTGTCTCTGCTTCCACTGAGAATGCAGCCTGCTTTTATTGTAAAGCATTCTGTTACCTGTTTTATTTACACAAGTACACTAAAAAGCACTTGAGTTGATTCCTTGCTGTATCTCAAGGGCTTATTTAAAGAGTTTATAGTCAGTCTGTTTTTCTTGCAGTGTCTTGGTATAAATCAAATTAATTGCTTTAGGAGAACATGGGGCATAGCACATGGTGTTAGGTGGTACTGGAAGTGTAAAGACTAGTGCTACTGTAACACGTTAGGGAAGAAGTGCTTTGCAGGACAACTGATCAGACATAGTGAGTAGAAAGGTGAGTATATGGTAACATTCACACAAAAAAACATTACAGGTTTGTCATGGTGGCAGAAACAAATGTGTCATTTATGGAAATTTTAATGTGCTAGGATCTTTGTTAAAATAGGCAGTAGTCTGAGCAGAGGCCTGTTCAAGGTTAGGAGTTCTTGAGTCTGTAGTCAAGAGTCATTAGTCATTAGACTGGGGCCAGTAAAGAATTTACGTGCATCTGTCAGCTCTCTGTCACCAATGTGACAAGCACTTTTTCCATCACAGTTATCAGTTGAAGAGTAAAAGAGAAAAGAAACTGGTTGCAATCCTAAAATGAAAAAATGGAACTATAGGGAAAAATACTGTGCCTCTGACAGGACTCTGCTTCTGGTTAAGTTCATAATAGTTTATAAAAACAAACACAGATATTACAAACACTGTCACCAAAGTCAAGATTGTTATTAACTTCAGATGTCTTGTGTGTGCTACTGGTAATTTTTCTAGCATTTCACAGATCTCACTTCATTTTATTTGGGAAATATAATCCTAATGTATTTAACACCCAACAGAGGTGATACTGCATTTGCTCAAGTTTTTAATGACTCCAACATCTGCAAAACTTTTCATCAAGCTGCTTGATGCAAATCGATTTTACAACTTCCATGAGTGATAAAGTCATCGCTGAAAAATCATGACTTTAGTGAGATGCATATAAACTTCAAATTGAGTGATGGTGAGAAACAACTCCTCAAAGGTTTTTTTTTTCCTAATTCACTTAATTTGTGACTTTGAAAAGCACGTAAGTAAGTTAGAAGCTTATTTTTAAAGACTTTTAAAAACAAAATTTATGTTCCCATAAAACAGGTACTCCTAAAAATCCCATTCTTACACCCTAAGGAAAGAAGTTGGATTTGTATCATTCTTTTCCAAAATTATATTCAAACCTAGCAATTCAGATGTTAGAAATGTGCAAAGTGTAATAATTACCAATTCTAGATAAAACAGTACCAGTTGTGTCTGCTTTTACAGCAGTGCCTCTGAAAGAGAGCTGTAAGGATGCAACCATCATTTATCAGATTTTTTCTTAACCCTGAATTAATTTTTAGTCTTCAAATATTAATGCTTTCCACTCACTGCAGATTGTAGTATAACTAATGCTAAATGAAATGTGCTTACTCCCCAGTCAAAGAAGCTATAAAACTGCAAATCAATTTAAAAAAAAAAAAGCTTTTACGTTGAAAAACATAAAGCAGCTGAGTCACATCTGTTCGTTCCTCAGCTTTTCCAGCAGGGTGACTGATATTGCTGGGTGATTACATTTTTACTTACCTTTTGGACCACCACATACTGTGGAGCTGACTTTATCTGGATCTATCAGATGCTGCCATCCTTTGCACTTCTAAAAAGTAACTAAAATGTTTTTTGCGTAACATTTTGACCCACCGTTGATGATTTGTTATTGTCGAGGCCATTTTGTGGCATCTTCTCGAAGGCATTCTCAGGATTTTTGGGTTTTGACTTTGGACTCATCCTGTGCTGAGCAGGTTGGTGCTGCTGTGACTGCAGAGCAAGGAGCTGCTTGTGCAAAGAGCTACTATAAACACAATGAGCTGTGCAAAGATAAGAAAAGATTTGGCAAGACGAGACCTGAGACTTGGTGGCTATGCTAGTGAATTAAATGTGCCAGGGAGCTTATCTGGGCACTGAGGCCAGTTCAGGAATGGCTTGCCCTATTCAAGTAGTTTTTAGGGTTGCTGCAAGCTATTGTCCCCAGAGCATTCCAGTTGCCGAACTGTTCCTAGGGAGAGAGCCAGTTGCTGTGGTGCAAGTCCTACTTGGGAGGACACTAAAAGTTTACTCATAGAAGACGTTGCATTGCAGTACCCAGAAATGTTAACACATGCTTGAGGTTACTGATTCAGACCCGGCCTGTGGGTCTTTCTCCTGGAGGGCCTGCATCTTCTCAGTGCAAAAGCAGCAGCAGCACCAGGATGAGTGTAAAGCCAAGAATTAAGATGGGGAGGGGGGAAATTCTTCCCCTAGAGCCAGCTCTGCCCTGATTGCCATTGGCAGAAAACAAAGCCAGATGCCGGCAATGCTAAATGGCGAGTGATTTACATAGCTCTCTTTCAGGCTGTTGATTAAAACCCGCAGATTTCTTCTGTTTCAGGCTAGAATTGGTGTTTTAAACATCAAGTGAACAAGAAACTCAAAGCAAAAAAAGGGAGAAATAAATGAAGAAAAAAGGAGAGTTTTAAAGAAACCTACTTTGACTTTTATTCCAAATTGAAAAATTGCCTTGTGAATGAGAAAGTTTATGGTTTAAGAGTCACAGAACTTGTTCATCTTCCTGAGCTAAAAGCCGATAGTGGCAGGTGACCTACTTAAGCCTTTTTCTTAAAACATGGCCCTTCAGAATAGAAATAAGGAACAACTAATTATTGAAATAGCTTTAAACCCTCACTCAAACAACAAAAAACATGTTAACTTTTACTTTCCTAATATAAAACAGTGTTTCTGAAATTTTCACAAGTGACCTGGTTCTGGGAATGCAAACTGAGTCATTTTCTAGCAACCCTCCCTTCTGGTCCAAGCTCGTACAATTTACTGGTATTCGAAGTTGTCAGCTGCTTCTGAAAACTGGGCTTTAAGATGTTAACAAAGTGCCACACAAAACAGCTATAGTAATTACATTACTATTCTGATAGCATTGAATTTTAAGTAATACTAGAGAACGATGAAATGAGAAGCAAGTTTAAAGAAGAAGGTGTTTTCTAAGAGCAGTGGTCCATGTATGCTGCATTTCTTCTTTCACACAACACTTCTGGAGGAGAGTTATTTTTGTTAGGGTTTATATCATTGTTTTACTTAGATTTTTTCCCCTCCAGTTACTCATGTGTGATATTAACTTAAAAATATGAACTCTAGTTCAGTCATTAATGTGACAGGCTCAGTTTACTCTAGTAGTAATTTTGGGGAGAGGAAAAAGCCATAAGCGTGACGCTTAAAGAGAGTTTACAAATTTTGTGTAAAAATGATGTTATAATGAAATCTTGGCAATCGCTGCCACCAAGTGGTCATTCAGCAATGTACAATACGTGTTCTGTCCTGTTACTCTTACACACAAGCAGATTTAATGAAGTTGCACACTTCTGAGTTACTTGCCAACTTTCAAGGTGCAGTCTGTAGCTAATTAAAAGTACATTATTCTGTTCAAAAAATGCAGAGTGCTGAAGGGTCAGAGTTAAGATAAAGATATGGCAGTGTTTCTGGTTTTACAAGTTTGCAGTGTCTCGCTTAACTCATTTCACCACATAGTACCGATTTTGCTATTTCAAGTGAAAATCAAGTTTTAGTTAAGCATTGGATTAACTTTTGAAGTGAACCAATGTAACGAAAATTTGAAACTGGTAACCAGCGTGACAGATTATATTTAAAATACATAATAAATATTAAAAAATACATAATAAAATTAAATGCTTTTGTAGATTATATGTAAACTGGTAAGTAACAGGGTCGTGAATGGTATCACAGCTGCAGAAAAAGTCAGAGATCCAGAAGGGCTGAGACACCAGCCACACAGCTGGAGCCCAAGCTCCCGGCCTAGAGCAGCTTTGTCCAGGGCGACTTTCCTCTGCCACTGCAGAGGAAGCATACTCTTCCTCTTATTCTACTACGTTATTTCCAAAAATTGTGCATTAGGAAACCAGGAGCTGAAAAAGCAGGAAGGTTGTTTTTCTCCTTTAATCTAGTAGTAAAAGTGAGGCCCAAGAGAGTATTATTAGTTCTAAAATCCTGGAAGACGTAGTGATTACACAGTTGTGTAAATTCACTAGCCACTGTTTTTTATTATAAATCAGATAGTTTAAGTTAAAACGTTTAGATAAACTTATGTTTTCTAATATATATTCAAAACATTTAAGGTAACTTTATTCAAGGAAGAAAAAGCAACGATAACTTGCCCTTTTTATACATCTTTAATTCAATTTCCATCCAAATTCAGGTTAATATGTTAGAGATAAATATTAATTATTTATATATCTATTAATATATTACTATATATCTTCTATCATTTTTTCTTAGTCTAATAAATATAGTCTGAATAGATATATAATGTTTTTAAAAGTATGTGTATATAGATATTGTGAATCCTTCTAAAGAACAAAAAGAAATTCCAAATTCAGTGTAAACTTTATAGTAATTGCAAATTAATATATTTTACCAATAAGTGTAATCTTTTCTTCAGGAAAAAAAATCAAAGTACAAACCTGATCTAGTGAAAGATGTCCCTGCCCATGGCAGGGGGATTGGACAACATGATCTTTAAAGGTGCCTTCCAACACAAACCATTCTATGATTCTATGAAATGGTAAATAAAATCTAAAAATATTTAAAGTATTCCCTGTTTGCAGATTCATGAAGTCTTATCTGCTTTACTGTTAAAGTGAATATAAATTTATTTGGAATTCTAGAAAACCAGAAGACTTTTAAGGAGCAAGCTCTGCAGCAGCTGGGAGAATTGAGAATTTTAATTGATGTCCTCATTGCTGGTTAAACAACTGAATCTGATGCCTCATTCAGCCTTTTTATACCTATACAATTCCCAATTTTTTATTTTAGCCTTTGTGTTAGTACATGTATGTTACAACGAAGCCCCGGTAAAGCTCTCTGCTGAGATGTTTTTATCATTTTCTAATTGACATCTGGTGAATATTTATCACATATTCCATAGTCCTAGTTCCGTTTATTATCAAAGTTCAACCATGGGAAGTTTCCGTTATACCTCAGGAGGTTGTAATGATCTCAGTTGCAGAAGAAATGGCTACATGAAGGCTTCAGCCTTCATTAACATCAGGCATTGTGTTGTGGGCTCCCTTGTTGTGTGACATGCCTGTACAGCTGCATAAGCATCTAACCCTCACCTGCTTTCCTCCCCATCGAGCTATATCGCAGCGTATCCCACATACTACTTACCAGGCTTCAAAGTGCCCCAGTTTGCTTATCTGTAGGTGCTCAATGCATTAAGACACAGAGATAACCAACACAGAGAACCTCACTGGAAGTACAACACGATCCCACAGGATCTGAGACACTGCAATGATAGCCCTGTGTTTTAAAACACTAAAAATTTTATTGGACCATGTATAATCTGGAGAACTGACTTTTTAGTGACAATCCCACTTATTCCTCATCCAGATCAATCATTATTTATATTTCACATTTTTTTTTATTTCTTGCACTACTACTCATTGAACTGGCCCCATTATCAGTCTAAAGTAGTATCATTCATTTCATTTTGACATTTTTTTTTCACTCTTACTGCAGCCTAGTCATTCAGCTTGAGTCTCAGTTCACCATCTTGTGATGCTTTAGTCCTTCTCAAAGATGTAAATCAGTAATGAAGCCCGCAAATTGCATCCTCAGTGTTTCATCGGGGAGTGATGTCCTTTTCTTTCACACGTGTAGTAAAGAAAATGCACTCAAAAATGTCAGCTGATAATTTTGTGGTCCCTGGCATGAACTGCATAACCGATTACATTCAGCCATTAGTGCAAGTGAGGGGAGAAGCAAACTCCTCATGGTTTTTGTGGTAGTGGAGGTCACATTAGTTATGGGCAAGTGCTATGAAAGAAAGGAAAGGGGTCATGCTGCCACCTTTCCTTCTTCCTTGGCTTCTCCCACACCTGCCCTGACTCTCCCTCATCCATTGCCTACAAAGCTGTGCAGCACCGGTGCTGCCTGCCTGCTGACATGGATCCCCCTCCTGTGCTCCTGAGGAGCAAGGAAAAGCCCGCATGGAGGTGGCTCCTCTGCTGTGGTCCCTTGGGCATGTTAGGAGCAGGTGAGAGGCAGAGGTAAGGGAGAAAACCTCCCAGTTCTCACTTTCCTACATCATGCTCTGAAAGGGTTTGTTTCAGCTCTTGTGATGAAATTCTGCAGAGGTACAAGGACTTTACCACAGTAATTTAATGTTCCCCAAATTGAGCTTAGCAGTTAATGTTGTGTCACACGATATATGCATGAGCTAATTTAACCATATTGTTCCTCTATTTATTTTGTACTATAAATAGTGTTTCCATTTCAGCTTGGTCAAAGGAAGCAATCAAGTATAAGAAGCTCAGATGAAATCCACTTAAACAGTTTAAACAATCCTCCAAGGCAATACCAGGTAAAAAACAGTGTATTTTTAAACAAAATCAAGAAGTAGTAGAACTGGCAGACTGACAGCATGAGGACAGTTTTGAATTTATGTTAAACAACATGAATCAAAAATAAATCCACAGACCTTGTATATATCAAGAAATTATCAAGAAATAAATGCAATGATTTAGGTATTTGCAGTACAATCTGAGGGTGTTTTTCTCTCCTCTTTGTTTCTTAAATGCTACCCTTATAGTGCAATATTTTAAAGCGCTTGAAAAATGTTTTTAATTTTAGAGGCAGGCTGAGTCCTCAACTGCACAGGGCAAATTAAGAAAACCAAAAAGAAACCCAAAATCTTCCTGTTCCATCTGCTGAAGCGGCTCAGCTTATTGTGCCACACCTCTATACACTAACACCTCAAGCACTGCAAATATCTTTCAGCCTTTATGCTATCAATACAGTCTGTGTATTCTTTGCCTCCTAAACAACTGCAATGAGCCTTTGTGCAGTTAAGTATAAAGAGACCCAGCATAGTCCACAGAAAGCTCAGCTATTCTGGTCCAGAGGCTGCTTCTTTCCTTCCTGTAATACAACAAAGCAGGTGGAACCCAAGAAGCAAAAGCTGCCTGGGCAGTAGAACAAGACCATCCGAATGCAAAAGGGTATAGAAAACAAGTAGACCTTTTTTAACCATAAGACAGAAAAAAGTTTTTCTGCTTGGACAGGCTAGCTCTGCTCCAGTCTTAGATTATGCAGTGTCTGCACAAGTCTATTCCAAAAACTCTCTGACTTTTTCACAGCCAATTTCATTATGATGCAGTGATAGTTACTAAGATTACAAATTTATCCCATAAATGTGAGGATGTGTGGCTTTGTGTCTGAAACATCCTCGGATTATTAGAATAAACAGTTCAGCTGCTGACCTTGCAAGCATGACTGTAGTGATGGTCTGGAACCACTAATCTGGGATGATTCACCTCACAACTACTTCTGGTCAGTTCTATTACTGTGGAGAGAAAAGCAGACACATAAACCTATGTATATTTGATATCTTGTAGTGAAAAACAAAAAGTATCATGTTGTCATGGATTACACCATATGAAGATATTAAACCCAAAGATAGAAAGATAGATCCTCAAAGGTAGTTGGATACCTTGATCTTATTCAAGTAATTTGAACTAATGGGAGAATCAGGGGCAGAATTAATTTTTCCTGGAAAGGTAAAATTTACACCTAGATTTGCTGGCCTAGGTTCCCCTTATTATTAGCAGAGAGGGTAGTCATTCTAATGGTGTGATTTATTTGATCAGTTTTAGTTGTCTGAGATGAACTGTGCTTTCAGGTTTGCTTTTTCTATCCATAGAGGGAATTAAAGGTGACTGCCACAGATACATATATTTACATTAGAAAATATCTGTATTTGGTTAGATGAGTCCCAGATGAGATGCTTAAATGACTCTTAGAATTGTGGGTCCCATTTTCTCTAAACCTCACATTAAGAAAGGATAACTTATCAAATATAATATAGAAATAGATTAAAATAAACTGATGGCAAACGGGTTTAGCAATTAGCACTGTTAATAGGGGTCATTATCATCTTCTGGTATCAATAAAGGCTAGATGGTTTCACCTACATGGAGATCAAAGCTGCAACTGTATTAATCATTCTCATAGACTCCAGTAGTAGGTTAAGCTTTGTGAATGATAACATTCATAAGACGTGTTTAGTTTTCTAACTTTCATGTACATATGTATGCAGAATCATAACGTTTAAATATCTACTGTAGATGAAAGCAGAGATTTTTACATTATATTCCTTTAACCTGGCAAGTCCTACACTGAAATATCTGAATGTAACAGGATGTAACAGAGCTCCTATTTTGAAATGTCATAGCAATACTAGAAAGTACAACTAAGAAAACTCTTTTTTACTTTCTTTCTTCTCTGCAGAAAATAATGAAGCGTCTCATTAAAAGATATGTACTGAAAGCTCAGATAGATAAGGAAAGTGATGAAGTCAACGAAGGTGAGTATGTTGATGAATTGTGTGTTTATCTCTAATCAGAGAATCAAAACAAACTAATTAAAGTGGTTATATATGCCACTTGGAAAAAATGTTTCTAAAATACTTACTCCACTTGACATGTTTACGAGTGCAAGATGTAAAATTAACATGAAATTGAAGTTAAGGAAGAGATGTGGCTTTCTGTCTCTGCTCTCCCATCAGAAACTATCACTGATCTGACAACTTCTTGTGAAAAGTGTTGCTACTTCTAGTAATGCCCATGCATTTCCCATGGTGAGGCTGCATTTCATGCAGCAGCTGGTTTAGGACACTCCCATACAAATTCTCCCATGTGTGGATATCTGTTTTTATTGGGGATTCATATATGGGGATACGCATGCTTCAGCCTTTTTTTGGTGTGATTTATTAGCTGGAAACAGCTAGTGAATGCACTTCACAGAAATGTTCTTGTCTGTTTGCACCCCTCTGATCCTGGAAGGACACTTAGTGCAGCAGGAAAAGGAGAGGGCTGCTCTCTTTTGGACAGTGAGAGGCCTTGTTGCTGGCCAGGAGGACTCAGGCACTCCTGATCTGCATGATCTGCAGAAAAGGACCTGGGAGTGTTCATTGACAGCCAGCTGAATATGCACTGGCAGTGTGCCCAGGTGGCCAAGAAGGCCAATAGCATCCTGGCTTGTATCAGAAATAGTGTGGCCAGCAGGACTAGGGAAGTGATCGTCCCCCTGTACTCAGCACTGCTGAGGCCACACCTCAAATACTGTGTTCGGTTTTGGGCCCCTCACTACAAGAAAGACTTTGAGGTGCTGGAGTGTGTCCAAAGAAGATCAATGAAGCTGGTGAAGAGTCTAGAGCACAAGTCTTAGGAGGAGCGGCTGAGGAACTGAAGACTGTTTAGCCTGGAGAAAAGGAGGCTCAGGGGAGACCTTATCACTCTCTACAGCTCCCTGAAAGGAGATTGTAGCGAGGTGGGCATCAGTCTCTTCTGCCAAGTAACAAGTGATAGGACGAGAGGAAATGGCCTCAAGTTGTGCCAGGGGAGGTTTAGATTGGATATTAGGAAAAAATTTCTTCACTGAAAGCATTATCAAGTGTAGGAACAGGCTGTCCAGGGAAGTGGTTGCATCCCCATCCCTGGAGGTATTTAAAAGATGTGCAGATGTGGTGCTTAGGGACATGGTTTAGTGGTGGACTTGGCAGCGTTGGGTTTATGGTTGGACTCGATGATCTTAAAGGTCTTTTCCAACCTAAATGATTATGATTCTATGATCTCTCTTGCAGCAGAACAGCAGCTTCCATCTAATGGATCATTTGAGTTCTGTGAACTGATGTGATTATTACACTTTTGCCTTCAGATTTGTTTGATTCCTGAACTGCATCTTCATATTCCTATCCCTAAGACACCATTCACCAACGGGCAGCAGAACATCTGCTTTTTCTGTTTCAACAAAGAAATCCAGAGAATACCCATGATAACTGAGATATTTGAATGTGCTGGGTTTTTCCTTTGTTTCTTAATAGCGTGATATTCTAACGTCTGTTGCAGGTGAACTGAAGGAAATTAAACAGGACATCTCAAGTCTCCGATATGAACTCCTTGAGGAAAAATCTCAAAATTCTGAAGATCTGGCAGAACTTATAAGGAAACTTGGGGAAAAACTGTCAATTGACTGTAAGGAAGAAGAAAGCAAGAGATAACCTAAATGTTTAAGAAATGCAACAGAACGTTAACAATTCACTTAAAGCCATATTTCTGTTTTTCTCAAGTCTAGCTCACATTTCTACAACAGATTCAGAAATTAAATCATTCTAATTCTTTATTGAAAAGCCAGAGTGGCAAATCCTCTGGGTCTATGGTAAGGAGGAGATACCACTTGAGTAAAGATACTTATTTGTTCTTTACCTGCTGAAGAAGAGTTAATTTGAGATCATTTTAGTATTCAATTTAACTCTCTTAGAATTCCAGTGGAATCTTGATGAGCCCAGTCATGAAGGATTAAAACCATAAATCTAAACTTTTCCTACATTAACTGGTTACTTTTGCAAATTTCCTTTTGTAGACATTCTTACGTATATTTTAGTGAAGCAAAAGAGGAAAATTATAGGCTTTTACATATTTATATCAAAAGCTATTTAATTTTTCAAGTATTCCCAACTAGCAAAAAAAAAAGCTAACTGCCTTTCTTAAAAAATGTGCAGGATATTAAAGTAATTTATTTGAACGTTTCCTTGAAGAGGTAGATACCAGAATACTCAGAGCACTGTGTTATACTTTTCCCTACATATCCCTGTCACCACTGGACTATCCTGAAAGGTTCCAATGGGAGTTAATGCATTAAGAAAGAAATATTTTTAACCAAGTTTATTGAAAAGCTATTGCTGAGGCCTGAAGAAAACTTCTTTAATCCAAAATAATGAATCCTGGAAGTTCTAATCTGTTCCAGAATTCCCAAGTTCTCCAGCTTTTATGTCTTGAACTAAAACACACAAACTGCGGGGTAGGGGTTTGAATGTAAAGCTGGTAACATGTTTATTTAAGGTGGGAGATACTAAAATGTTAGGTGCAAACCCTCTGTCTGAATTCTGGGAATGTCATGCATTGGGGACCATGTTTCCCCACAGTTAAACTTGTTTAGATCATTGAATTTTGTTCACATCTATCCTTAGCAAACAAAAATATGTTCCAAAAATTCGTGAAATCTCATCTTCTCTGGATTTACATCCCTTGTCCTTTTTTCCACTGAAGAATCTTCACTCCATGTCATCAGCAGAAGCCTCCAACGCTTCCACCTTGCCCACTGCAATACTTCTTCTATCTCTCCTTCTGTTAAACTGGAGAAGAGGTAGCCCATGCCATGTCTGGCTGATAGTTGTGTGACTGGCCAGCTAATACATCTGTGCAGGACAGTCAGCTGGTTTCTGTCTCTCCAGATAGATACAGGCTGAATTCCATCTAATTTTTCCCTCAATTAATACAGTAATTTGGGTTTCTCCTGACAATCACCAATTCTGGAACTGTTAGAAGCATATATTACATTGGGGATCTCTGCTCCTCTTTAAGCTTGGTTGAAATTAGTGAAAGGGCTGTGAAAAATTGTAACAGGAACATCAAGATGTATAACTCACGTGTAAAAGCCTTGTATGTTTAGGAAACTAGGCTGAAAATGGCTTGTCAGTAACTGCTTTTAAATTAGCTTTGTGAAACTTATTTATTGTGGAATGTATCAGAATGTTTCTGCCTCTCCCTTTTAGGCTGGAGGTTATTTTTTAATGCGTTTAGATTAGTTTCTAGCTGAATTTACTGATAGTCCTTTTTAAAAAAAAATGTTGGTGAAATCACTGTGTATTTTCAGGGAAAAAAGAGTGTATTAGAATGGGTTTTGAAATCACATGGAGACAGGTGGAGGCGAGGGCCCATGTCCTGCCTGGAGAGCAATGAAAGCCGCTGTGGAGGTCAGCCTGCCCCGAGGGTGTTTGCCATGGTTTGAGGGAACTGCTCAGCCTTCTGCTTGGCCCATTAGTTTATCCACAAATGGAGCATGTGGGACAATCCATGTCCTGTGGGCCTCAGGCATAATGAACTCGGGGTTTAGAAACTTTTAAGGCTTCTTCCTCTGAGGGAGGAGAAGGAAAGTGAGATTTTCAAAGGAAGTAGAGCAGTTTGTATTAAAAACCACAGTTTGCTGGCCTGAAAAACTATGAGCTACAGAATAGCCGATTTCATAACTCGCCTTTGATCGTGAAAAAGCATTACCTCATAACCTGCAGTATTTCCTGTAGTAATCAACAGGGTACTGCAGACTCTGAGATGACCCAACTGGCTGGTCTTTGGCAGAAATGCTCCGGTTTCTGTGTCAGCCGTTGTGTGGAAAATGAAGGCAGCTGGGGTGATCTTGGGCTGGAAGGCAGCGTGATGCTAACTTCACTGCCTTTTGGCTCCTGGATGGTTCCTGCCCATCTCCCTTGGGCATGACTGGCCACTGATTTTGAGTTTCTGTTGAGTATTTTGGGCCTGGTTTTCTGAAGCAGTGAGCACTTACTACAGCTCCATTGAATGACTGTGTTATAGGCCATACTGCTCAAAGAAGATCTCCCAGCTTTGACAAGCTCTTTGGAAAGTCTGTTGATCAGAACTTTAGGTAACAAGGACAGTCAAAGTTTGCTTTCAGCAATCAAAAGTCTTTATTTCTGGTCATTGTAATGTACAATTTGGATCTGCAGTCTAGTGCTAGATGATGGTAAAACCTTCTATCTCCATAAACCCAATGTAAGGAAATACATAAACACAGGTTAAGATCCAGGCACTTTTAAAGTGAAGATGTTTATCACAGAGGTAAAATGGACACTGTGAATTTGTTTAAACCCAAATTTTGACTGACCTTAAAACTATAAGATCGTAATGTATATATTGTATTTCATGAAGAAAATACATACAGATTTTTTTAATTCAATGAAGATATTTTATATGTAGTTATTACTCATGGAACAATTTGTTAAATATATTTGAAGAGGTCTATTGCCAAATGTAGTGTGACAAGCAATGTAGTATTTAAAACGAGCACAATACCAAATATATTATTCTGATAAAAAAATTAAATGTACCAGACTCAAGATACCTTTGTGATGCATTGTATGAACACATTGGTCCTTCTCTGGGAATCTTTGGCTGCTCTTGCTTGGAAGACAGCAGCAAGACAAATGGTAAAATACTTTAATTTCCTAGCAACACTAGTACAAAAAAAAGTTTCACAGGAGGAACAAAGGTCTTTTCATACTTGATTAGACTCAAGGGCAGGTATTTTGTCTGCTGTGACTAACTGTGACTGATGGTAGATGTTTCAGAACATCTGTACTAGGTAACAGATAATTTGCATCCTACATAGTTCTCCTGGTTTCTAATAAGACAAGATTGACGTAATTTGGATGAGGAATTGTTTCCAGATTTTTTTGTGACTTATTAGGGTAGCAAGATAGTCTTGCTACCTACTTAATTGTTTCTTTAAATCTTGTTAATTTTTTGAGCTCAGCAATTCAGTTTCTGCAGCAGCAGCTTTCACATCTAAACCAAACCTACTATGAAGAAGTATTGCCTTTATATTTTTTTTCCCTGAATATCTCTTAAGCTTGAATTATGAGACATGGTGAGTAGAATCTGTCATCTCTTAGACATTATCCTTTCTGTTCATGCAAACGTATTTCATTAACAGGTATAGGAGGGCTTAAGAAATTCTGAACAGAAGAAAATGCAGTAAGAAAATCCCCAGATCAGCAAAGCTTTGCCCAAGGGTTTCTCCCACTGTTCTGGATGAAACCTAATCATGCCTAACTATTGGGAAAAAGCCTTATACATCATGAAGGACTGCAGATATTAGAGACTAATACTGCAATGCAAGCTTAAGGTACTCAAGATTTACAGTAACAGGTCCTGAGTAAGAGCTACAGGGTTTCACATATAGATTCAGATATTCCAGGTTAAAATCTGCTGTATTTCACCCTATTTTAGAGCACTGCCAGGTCAAGCCAATGAATCCTACTGGTTTTAGAAGTGGGATCTGCAGGTTCATCTGATTTTAGATGCCAGCCATGAAGATTTCTGCATCTGTGCTCATCTAGACTTTCTTTATATTCAATGGATAGAAATGGTGGAAAGCATGATTCTGTTTCATCTTAAGGTAGACAAGTATCCCAGGTGAGTCATACAGTAGAAGTGACCATTTCTCTCCAATTACTATAAAGAAGCCACTGTAGCTGTTAGCAATGTTTGTAATGAAGTATGAGAAGTCCCAGCTTGGCAGAAGTGAGCACTGCAGTACACTGCAGAGCCATGAACCATCACAAATGCTCATCTGCTTGGAAGTGCTTGAACTGATGAGGCCAGTCATTGGGAGGGCCAGGATCTAACCTGCCTCCAAAAGAATCCATCCCATCCCCCAGGGATGATGGGTGAGTATGGTTCTTCTTTACTCTGGTGCAATATTACATTTTTTCCTTCTTCATTAGTGTAACTGTGGGTAGGCATAAATGAAAATACCCATTAACTGCATCTACCCCAGACGTGAGAAAAACTGTAACTTACTGTGCACATGGCAACTGAATTCTTGTTGATAGACCAGGAGCTTTATGATAAAGAGAAGTTCATATCCCATGTTTTAGTACATTGTGGTGAGCATATATTTTCAATATTATGTCTTTAAAGTTTACAATATACAGTTCGATCTTGGCAGTACTTTCGCTATAGCAGCTGTATCATGTAATTTACTAAGAACATGTTCTCATGACTGCAGTGTCCCAAAATGCAGTTTAGTCCAATGAAATCTTGCATTTGCCTCTTAGAGATTTCCCTCAAGCTTGAAATTTGTAGCTGAACATTATAATTAATACATTATAGACCACATAATGTGCAACTGTACTCATTTGCAGAACAGTAGAAATCATCCTTATGTTGAAAATTGCTCATTTTTCATGTAAATATTTAACACTTTTTTTAATTTGTTAGAAAATGCCTGGTGTGAATAATATTTCTAAGCATTTATGTTCCTACTTAAATTTTAATTTGGCCTAGTGGAAAATAGAACTCATAAACTAAAAAGTTTGTGTTTGGAAAAATACTTGTACTTCAGGAGCTCATATCAAAAGAGAAATTAGGTGAGGCTGAGGAGTGTACCTTAAACTCCTTGCACTTAGAAGGCCAGGGAATCCCATACGATACACTGCTCTTCCCTGGTGTATATGACCTTGAGTAGCTGAAAATATTCCATTTGTTCTGTTTCCATTGTTGCAAAACCCAAGTCTCCTGTTCCTCTTTCTGTTCTTGTCACCATTCTTAATGTGACAGTGCAGTAGGGATCACAAGGTACAATCTTTCAGTGCTTTCTGTGTCCAAGCAACTGTATTTTAGTAGTATCTGGTTTTGTTTTAACCTTTTCAATATTCTGTGATTCAGCTCCTTGACGTTTACTCTTTGCTCCTTTAATTGATGGACCTCCAACAGAAGTAATTGAAAAAGATCAGATCGTATAGTATGCAAAGTACAGTTCAGCAGATAAATCATTATCAATATTAGTAGCGATATTTTTATGCACTTTTATCTATGAACACTTTTATATCACTTTGATATCTCATTGTGCTTTATAAACAACAAGGATTATATTCTGGTAGGTTTGCAGTCTGTCAAAAAGGGCATAAATAAAATGACAACCAGTCCGAAGACGTTTTGATTGTAGGCAAAACCTACTCACTCTCAGCTAGTGGATGGATTTCTACAAAGAAATTTATTTTCCCATGACCTTTGTCAAGCCAGTTCAACTCTCTGTTCCTCAGCTTCTTCATTTATGCCAGGGGAGAATGATACTAACTGATGTAAACATGCTTGAATAAGTAGTTTGAGGAATTTATAAAAGAGAAAACTTCAATTCTTTCTCAAAGGGAGTATTAACTTGCTTCCAGAAAAGATTTTGATTAACTATACCAGAACTCCAATGGTATAATCCACTTCAATAGAGAAAAACCACAGGATTTCATGAGTGTAATGTCTTCACAGCAGAAGGCATTGCTATAGGATTGTTCTTGAGAACTGCAGTTCTAAAAATTCCAGTTAAGACACTGAGCCCGTCCTGTCTGTAGCCCAATTACTCAGTCCCCATCTCCTCATGGTAATCTGAGGCTCTGCAGCTGGCTCATAACATACTCACTTTTGAATGGAGAAAAATCACTGATACAGTAAATTGCTTTAAAAAACACACGTCATGAACACGTCTTTTTGGCGAACGGAAAATAAGTTACAATATCAGGTTGCTATCAAATCGTGTTGGTAGTAAAAGATGCAAGACTACTTTGGGTGGCTGTGCTAGAGCACGTATGATTTCTCCTGACATCGTGGTTCTGTTTTTCAAAAGAAAATGTTTCTCCTAGAAATAGCCTCATGCTTGAATTTGTCAGCGTCATTTAAGAATACTGTGAGTTTCTTCCCTCTAGAGCGGACCTTAACTTTACTTTGCACTTTATTTGAGGAAAATAAACTGCCTGATACAGCCACATCCCTTTAGCAGAGAATTCTCTCTGACCCTACAGGAGGCCATTGACTGTAGTACCATTAAGAGTGTTAAAGCCAAGCCCTGCCTGGACCAAGAAAGATTTCTTGGTATCAGAGTGGGAGGAAATAAAGAGAAAATGATTCCCACAGAGCCTATGGTTCTTTTACTGTCTGAAGTTTGCCTGTAACCACCCATGAATGTTCCATGTGTCTGGAGATTTTGTCTCTTCTGTTTTAGATATCCACAACATAGATAACTCAGTGAGCCATCTAGGCTTCTCTTCTGGTCTCTGAAAAGACAGAAAAATTGAGACAATTTTAGATGTCTAAAATATGCCAGCAAAACATGCTTTCAAAATACCTTTCTCTCCACTGCTCAGGTAAGTCCCATCCACTGTCACAAAACCCTAGTTGTGAATGTCTGTGTGAAAGCAACCACAGACCACTACCACCTTCTGCTTCAGGGCCTTCACTCAACAGACTTCTACTGCCTGAATGCTGCTTCAGAGGTAAATCTTGGCATAGAGCGGAGGTGCAGCCTTGGCCCAATCTATTTGTAGCTCAATATTTTGAGAAAATGGGAATTCCTTACTGGGTCACCAATGAGGTCTGCGTGGAAGTAGTGACCTAAGAACCTGTTGCACACGAAAATATGCTGAGTGTTCTTCTGTCCTCATGGTTTCACAGCTTCAAACAATGTACTTCAGTAAGACTCAGACACCTGTATTATTTGCATCTCTTACAAATTAATCCCCATTACACTTGGCTTTACACTGTAAAATCCATCAGTTTCAGTTGATCTAGTAAGTGATCACTCAACCTCAAATTATTCAATTGTTGCGTTAAGCAAGCCACAAGATGTTTTTTATTTCATGCAGGTAAATTTTCTAGTCACCAACCAAAACTTAATCTGAAGGAGATTGTGTTGGGGATAGGATGTGTGTTCATGATCCCAGTGAGCTATCCCCACCTCCCTGCCCCAACGGTGTCTCACAGGATGACGGCATGTCGTGGTCCTCATGAGTTTCCCCAGGAGCTCAACAGGAGAGAAGGTGGTTATCCATAA
This sequence comes from Balaeniceps rex, assembly GCA_013401315.1. Classification (NCBI taxonomy): domain Eukaryota; kingdom Metazoa; phylum Chordata; class Aves; order Pelecaniformes; family Balaenicipitidae; genus Balaeniceps; species Balaeniceps rex. The sequence goes on along the minus strand of VYZW01002482.1, from coordinate 69,948 downwards.
TTTAAAAGAATTAGAATTATTTTTAACAAATGCTCTTGTTGTCAGGCTTGCTTGAAATTACTTCAAATACATATATTTCTTTTGGTTTATTTTATACAGAGAACAGTTCCTGAGCCACAGGACTGCAGACAGTGTGCTGCAGTAGCTCTGGAAAAAAGAATCCCAGCTCTTCCCTTGCTTTATCAAACAGAAGACTTGAAAATTTTTGAAGCAGTCTTGGTTACTGCAAAGTTGACATATACATGCCTCTCCAGTAAACTCTTTCTGCTAAACTTATTCTAACACTTCTTTTGAAAAGTAAGTTATTAAGCTTACCCATTTATTTTTAGGTTTATTGGTTTACGTATTTGGTTTAGGCAGGAATTCAACTCTGATTGAAATAAATGTATTTCGAGTTATCATTTTCAATGTCTATAAATTTTGCGGTGTTGTCATAGCATAGTCAGCAGCTGTTAGCCAACAGTTTGTCATACGAAGCTTCTTCCATCACAATAAATAACATCAGTTCATGCAATGGTAGGTAAAGCCCTTTGTGTACCCGCAGACCACAGGATGCATGCCGGCAGTCGACAGATGGTGGTAGATATCCATCTTCTTTAACAGGCTATAGCAAAGACAGCCTGGACTTTCTGGCAGGTAAATTGTGCTTGGATTCACAGGGCACATTGTAGCAGAGCTGCTACTTCAGACTTTGCAGGCCCTAAGTCAGATTAATCCATCCCAGTGACTTCAATGGCAATATGCAAAGAGTGAATTTGCCTTCCTGTGTACCCAGACAATTTCAATTAACTTTATAATGGGACTGAAAATTATCTATATGCATGTTGTTCTGTGCAATACAAACCTGTAGTGGTTTGTCCAAAGTAAATTCAGTCTAATAGCAACAACCTGGAGAAATGAGTCTTCAAATGCAATCTCAGGTGTTTCTCAGTTCAGGTGACTTGGTGGGGAAGAGGGAACTAGAGGCAACTATTACAATGGGGGTTGAGTTATGATGAAGTCCCTTCAGGGCTGTGGGTAGGCTCCCAGAGCCCAGCAAGGACCATCCTGGAATCTCCAATGACATAGTTCAGTAACAACTGTAAATTTCTAGTCCTAAAAATTGCAAAGCAAAACCTAAGGATAGTTCCAATATAAGTAGTAGTGACTGTCTGAGTGAAAGACAGCTTCTGGCAACTTCTGGGGTGTATGGTCCATCAGCCATTTCAGGAGAGTTAGGTGCATAATTCCTTCTGTACCAGAAAAACATACAGTAGTGTTGTCCACATGTGGACAACAGGCAAAGAAACCATTGACAGCTCATCATCGACTCAGCTGAGTCGCAACAACACTTTTTTTGTAGTGCTATTCAAAATAAATGTAATTACTGCGTCCAGCTCTGGAGCCCTCAGCACGAGAAGGACATGGAGCTGTTGGAGCGAGTCCAGAAGAGGGCCACAAAAATGATCCGAGGGCTGGAGCACCTCTCCTACGAGGACAGGCTGAGAGAGTTGGGGCTGTTCAGCCTGGAGAAGAGAAGGCTGCGGGGAGACCTTATTGCGGCCTTTCAGTACTTAAAGGGGGCCTATAGGAAAGATGGGGACAGTCTTTTCAGTAAGGCCTGTTGTGACAGGACAAGGGGTAATGGTTTTAAACTAAAGGAGGGTAGATTTAGGCTAGATAGAAGGAAAAAATTTTTTACAATGAGGGTGGTGAAGCACGGGAACAGGTTGCCCAGAGAGGTAGTGGAGGCCCCATCCCTGGAAACCTTCAAGGTCAGGTTGGACGGAGCTCTGAGCAACCTGATCTAGTTGATGATGTCCCTGCTAACCGCAGGGGGGTTGGACTTGATGACCTCTAAAGGTCCCTTCCAACCCAAAGCATTCTATGATTCTATGATTCTATGATTGTCTGGGCCAACAAGAGGATTTGACATAGCCTAGAAGCATATCACATTTTCTCCAGTTTATGAGAATTACATTCCCTCTTGTTGCTCTAACACTGTCTACATAAGTCCCACTGAACCCTGTCTTCTGCGAAGTCCATCCCTGTAGATGTCTTAACTGGGTATGTAAATACATGAAGTATCATTCTCTTTCCAATAAAGCAAATATTTTAACAATTTTATTTCCCAAGTGTATTTCCATGTTCCTTCATCTACTCTTTTCCTAAGTAACAATGAGCTTGAAAACAATAATTTCGCACAGCAGTGCCTTGGCCCTGCCAACATAAACTCATTATACCATGGCCAGAGGTTTGAATTAACAAGTACAGTTAGGAAATAGATGTATTGATTCAGTAACAATTATAATATAACCTACTTATCTTTGTGCACTACATTTATCAAGTTCATGGCTAATTGCATTAAGTAGATCAGCTTTCCAGAAATCTTGCTATAAAAAAGGGGAAAAATAACAACAAAAAAACTTGTCTGAGCAAACTTAATTCTGGAAAACAGAACCACTGTCCTCATTTCTTCTTGTTTACGGTGTAAAGGGATTTGAGTATTACAAACAGGCCCTTAAAAGCCCAGTTTCTACTGGGAGAAGTTATCCTTAGCACTACAAGTGGCTGTAAGCAACTGTGATATAGATAAATCCCCTTCAGCAGGTTGCACCCCTATAAAAATCAAACCTTATAGCCTGGTTCATATTTTACCTGTGCTTTCATGCTGTGGCAGCAGTGAATGCGATGGATGACCTGGCTGGGCATCAGTGTAAATAAAACACATCAGCCCCTGATGGTCTGGTGGCTTGCTCTCTATGCCTACACTCATGAGCTCTATTTTCCTGGGAGTATGCATGTAACCTGCCTGCCAAGCATGAGCACAAGCCTTAATTCAAACTAAAACCTGCCTCTCATTCAGATTATTTGGATGAAGGTGTTAAGGAAAAGCCAGCACAGAGGCTGAGCCCACACATACCTTCAAAGTAGGTTCAAGAGTATTTCTAGCTAAAGTGCATATGGACCTGGCATAGGAATATGATGTTTGCCTGGCCTGAGGTCACTGTTGTAATGCCCACAATGGCCCACAAAGCCATCATTTGACTCCATATGTCTCACTCAGGACAATAAATTGGCCTAAAATCCTATAAATCGGGTACAATAAGGCCTTATCAGTTACACAGGTGCAAGAATTACAGCCATCTAAGGGCAGCAATGATGCACGGAGCATATCGGTGCAGATGCTTTGGGTGATGTGGGCCTATGGCACCACTTTTCTACCCAGGAGAAAACAAAATGGGAAAATGCAGTGTGACTTGAGCTAGTGCCTCCATGAGGTCTCTCAGGTACACGGTGACTGACTGACAAAACCATAGGAAATTACAAGCACAGACATCGCTCCCAACAAATGTTCTAAGCAATCTGTGTTGAACTGTTTATATTCATTTGCAGTATATTTTTTTGTATGTTTGTACCTTTTTGTCTTGACTTCTTAAACAAAAAGCAAAGTATGGCACTGTTGGAGCTGCCTAATTAGAAAGCAAACCTATTATTTGACGTTCAGGCAAACTGCAAGTACAAAGTAAACCAAAACTCTGTATAGATATGGCAAAGCTTTAAGAATGAAAGTGAGAAAAAGTTCAGTGAATTCAAGTCCTGCAATCTTGAAGGCGCATGCAAGAGCACAACCCACCACGCCGGGGCAGTAATTCCCTGTTCTTGCTTAAAGAGCCCGCGATGGACTGGCTGAGCACGGTCCTTCCAAACCCTGCCGCCCCATCTCGCCGAGCAGCGCTGGGAAAACAGGCTCCCACTGACACACACACACGGACGCACACAAACACACTTTGGTTTATACGTATACGTGTATGTACATATAAATTTACACATCTTACATACATATATGTACATATCTATATACTACATGTATGTATCCAGTATACATATACACACATACATCAAATTTTCTTACTTGATTTTTACGGTGCCTTGGGCATTCCCATACAATGTTTTCTATAAAGCAGACTGTCAAGTGAGACTAAGACTTCAGTCAAACCACTCAAAGGCCACAGCAAATGCTGCAGAAAATCTTTCAGACTTACAATTATGCATCTCAATCACACAAGGAGAATAAGAGGCAGTGGGCACAAGCTGCAAGCAGGTAAACCTGGGTTAGATATTAGGAAATGTATTTTTCCACCGGGTATGCTCAAACACTGGCACAGGCTGCTCACAGAGGTTGTGTAGTCTTAATCTTTGGAGGTTTTGAAAAAATTGTCTGGATAAAGCCTTGGGCCACTTTATCAGGGTTGGATCTACTTTGACCAGGAGGCTGATCCAGATGATCTATTGAGCTTCCTTCAAAAATTAATTATTCTGTAATTCTGTACCTCTCTGATTATATTATGAATGCCTTTATATGCTTTTGCAAGCCTCAGTGATTGAAAGTATTATCTGTATTTATCCAAAGTGACTACTTGGGATCCTGGACCAGCCATGTTTGTAAAGCCTCTGGTTTCTGTTCCAGTAATCGAAGGGATGCAAGAAATCTTCTGAGATGTCAACATTTTGCTTTTCTCTTGGTGAGTTTGGGAAATTTATTATTTTTTATGCATGGCTTCTAGATCTATGATTAATCACTTCCCTCTCATCTAAACACAGCAGTTTTCCAGTATTTGTTTATTTTCTTTTCCCAGCCAAGGAAAATAACCAAGGAACAAGCAGCCAAGCAAAAGCCCCAAGCAGACAAACCAAGACAGGCAAATAAACACAGGCCCATCCCTACTTGGGAAGGCTGGAGACTGCAGAATGTAGCATTTTTATGAGGCAGAAAAAATTATTACTCTAACCTGATGCAGCAGAGTTAAAAAGTTGCCTAGAAAATTGTCTAACAATTCTTTAGAAAGCTATTGTATCAATTCTCTATAGTAGCATCAAAATGAAGCTCTATAAAAGAAGTGACACCTCAAGTATAACTCAATATAAATGTTTTAAATCCCTGAACACGGAAACTTTTAAGTCTTAAAATACACCTGCTGTCACTCCAAAGGCTAACACTCCAAGCATGAAACGGGCTGTGCTCAATCTACTTCAGCTATGTTATCCTGTTTCTAGGAACATGACTCCAAATTCTTTTTCTCTTGTTTCCTATCTTGCACCATTTTTTCCCAATAAATCCTTGCTCATCCATGTGTGATGTGGATTTTGGAATAGCTGTTTTGGAACAGCTGACAGAGCTCGTTTGGGGTGGAAGAAGCCAAGAGAGAGGGAAGCAGAAAACCTATTCTGGATTTCCAGCAGAAGGTCAAATGAGTTGGATTTTTTTTGTATTTTAATTGCCATGGATCAGCTTTAATAGGTTATAGGTAAAAATGAGAAATGTTTTGATTTCTTCTTTCCTTTGTTTCTGAAGTTGTACTAGATTTATTCAGATTTTGTAAAAAGAAGAGAGGACTCTATGATCTCTATTTTCATTCATTATTTCTTCATTAATGCAAATATTTCCCAATTCCAACAGCCAGCCAGTGTTGTAGCTTTGCACAGGGCTTGTGCTGTATTTTCCTCACTCAAGAAGGATGGAGCAAGAGGTGGATGCCCCTGAGTAAATGGCCTCTTTGGGCACGTATGAGCTTGGAAAATAGAGCAGGGAATTTGGCCCAGCAGCCCTGCAGTTCAAACCCAGCTCAGGGACAGGATGCAGCCCTGGCCTCTGTCCCATGCAGGCAGCAAATCTGTGCTGCCCAGACAGGAGAGGGCATGAGCACCAGGGCCAGGTCTCCATCCAGCTCTGCACATATGTGGTGGCTGCTCCTCCTCACCCCAATTCTCAGCTTCTCTCGTCTTACAGTGATTGAGCCTGCAGAGACATATGAGAATATAACCCTCAGCTCCAGGTTTTTTTGGCTCTCCCATGTTAGACCTGTTTATTGGCTCCCAAATGGCTCTCATTTCAGAATGGTCTAAAGGCTGTCTTGTTTTTACACATAAAACATAAAACATTCCAGCCACCTGTCCCACCGTCTTGAAGCATCACAGCAAGACGCAGCGGTGGCACACCTTGAACAGCAGCCTGTGCTGCATGATTTTGGGATGGATATATTTCCTGGTCATGCTGCAATAGTGAACACTGAAAACTGCAGTGCTGTCAGGCTGTATATTTACATTTCTCATCCCCCCAATTCCACATCTGCTAATTGGCTGCGCATTGCCTCATGTATAAATACAAAATCTCATTTTAATGTTCACTGTCCTTGTGACTCACGTTTATTGGTCTGATGTCTAGTTTCTTCTTTTGGGGCTGGCACAACTCCAATCCTGGCAGGGTCACGAGGATTGAATTACTTTAGTCACTGGGGTTTATTCTGCAGAAAAGTGATTAGGTGACATGGCCTTGTGCCTATTCGCTTCCTTCCCTTGCGCTTGAGCCTTGACAGGCTGAGGAGTGATGTGAGTAAATTGACTGCAAGTTTTCTATGCCTGCTAGGAGCTAAGCTGAAACTGCTAGTTACCTGGAGAAAACACAATGATTTATTGCTGTATTACATTTTAACACACTTTTTTTTAAGAAAAGTTTAGTTTTCACTAAAACCAGTGCTGCAATTTGTACACTGCAACTCAGAACAGGGACTTTTCAGAGTTTTAGTGATAGTTCTTCAACGAAACAGGTGGCCTTTTGGCAAACTTTGTGAGTAATCATTCCTCAGAAGTTTTGTATCTAGCTGCAGACAAGACTTGTGAAATTATATGGGATCTAAGGAGGACTCAGAAGAATGGAATAAATACATTTCCTTATTTATGGTTGGGAAATGTTCTTGGTTTTACTGGATTTTTGTGGAGGACAGGTAGGCAATAATGTTGTCTGGAAGGTCTGCACAGCTGCTTTCCAAGTCCTAAGGAAAGGGGGTTGTATGGAACAAATATATGATGAAGGACATGTCCTCCCACTGAAAAAATGACCAAACCAGTTTGCCTGATTGAGTTTTGGCAAAAAAACTTCTTTAGTCTACATCAGGTAGATCAAGGCATGAATGTCTCATCACCGTATGTTCTGCACAACACCACCGCTCAGTAAGAAAACACTAAACCACCCCCCGCAGCTATCAACAGCAAGGCTATAGCCTCTCTTAACCCAAAGATAGGGCTGACTTGTGTGTATCTGGTGCTAGTGCTTTGTGATGAGCAAAATAAGGGATGTTAGAAGGCTTTCATTGCTGGGGCAGAAAAGGTATCCTTCTACTTTTAAACAAAATAGCAAGCTCTACTTACTTGGAGTTTAGCCCTAGGTATAGTGCTGCCACCAGCTTCTACTGTCATTAGTGCTTATATGGCTACCTGGTTTCTAGCATCAAAAAGAGCACTTTTTGGATTAGGAATGAATCGGGAAGGGGTCTGTGTGTCCTTACCTCCAAAGATCATCCCCAGCAGAGAAGTCTATGCCGGTGGGAATCCGCCCAGCACTGTCTGCCCCAGAGCTCCTGTTGCCCCTCCATAGGCTGCCCCCAAGCACTCTTCAATTCCCAGTCTAGAGGTGCACACCAAACTTTCTTGCTCTGGACCTATTTATTAGATATGAGGGAAAAGAAATCGTATATTTTAATGAGAAATGGTATTGCTTTCATTCACTTACTATTACTCACTACACGATGATTTACTGCACTTTTACATAAGGTTCCTGGAATTTGACCTCAGAAAGCATCAAAATGACAGGTGAGGGATTAGAGTGACAACCTGCCAGTGCTCTAGAAGCACTCAGTGTATTTTTACCCTGAAAATGGATAAAGTAGGCTGAAACAGGAGAGTGAAGGTTTCTTATCTCTTGTTTTCATTAGAAGAAAACTTTTTTTCCTCCTCTTGACCAGCACAATTTCCTATTGTTTCTGTGTAGGATAGGTCAGAAACTTTACTTTCTTATAAATAAATTTATAACTACACTAGATCAAATTCCTTATTGGGAAAAATCCACTTTTTTCCAAACCTTCTTCTTAACCTTCTCATATTTTTACATTTTTTGTATATTTAGAAACTTGTATATGCAATAAATATACAATATATTGTGAATATGAACAAATCCAATATATAGTCTCTGTACTTATGTATCTATACAATGTGATTTATTTATGTATATGTGCATCTATAGTTATATAAAGACACTACATAAAGTACGTACAATTCTGTATAAATGTGCATGCTTGCACCCGTGCACATACAAACACACACTTTGAATTTAGAATCATAGAATCACAGAATGCTTTCGGTTGGAAGGGACCTTTAGAGGTCATCTAGTCCAACCCCCCTGCAGTGAGCAGGGACATCATCAACTAGATCAGGTTGCTCAGAGCCCCGTCCAACCTGACCTGGAATGTTTCCAGGGATGGGGCCTCCACTACCTCTCTGGGCAACCTGTTCCAGTGCTTCACCACCCTCAGTGTAAAAAATTTCTTCCTTCTATCTAGCCTAAATCTACCCTCCTTTAGTTTAAAACCATTACCCCTTTTCCTGTCACAACAGGCCTTGCTAAAAAGCCTGTCCCCACCTTTCCTATAGGCCCCCTTTAAGTACTGAAAGGCTGCAATAAGGTCTCCCCGCAGCCTTCTCTTCTCCAGGCTGAACAACCCCAACTCTCTCAGCCTGTCCTCGTAGGAGAGGTGCTCCAGCCCTCAGATCATTTTCGTGGCCCTCTTCTGGACTCGCTCCAACAGCTCCATGTCCTTCTTGTGCTGAGGGCTCCAGAGCTGGACGCAGTACTCCAGGTGGGGTCTCACCTTGAATTTAATCAAATGTCTACAGCACTCAAAATATTAGGGCACAATACTCTGATTAAAACTCACTGGACTTGCCTCAATGGTTGTAAATGCCAAAGTAGCAGAATTTTAACTTCATGGTTAATCCAGACCCACGAAAAGAAGGCATTTTCCATTTTTAGTATGAAATAAATGAACTATGAATTCAGTCTTCTGTGAGTAAAGGGTTTGGCAAAATGTATCTGTCTTCTAGACCTGAAATGTCACCAAGACATTTGGCTCACAGGATTCTGACGCTCCTAAGCCTGGGCTGCCATTGCTGCACAGACTTCATCCACGGTCATGTACTATTAAAATAAGTTAAAACTCAAAAAACAGAATTCTAACTTTTCTTTTCCCAATCCATCACTATAAATCACAAATGAAGGGCCAAATTCCAAGAGTAAAATAAATCTCCATTCAAAACAAGTCTCTTTTTTTCCCTGGTTGGAAATTTTACTACAACCGACTGAGACTCACAGGATATGAAATGGTTGAAGCTGTCAGAAAAACTGTCATTAACTTTTCAAAAACAGCCACAGCTTCTGTATTTTGGGTACTAAATAGATTACACTTTGAGCCCACTCTAAAAGACTTGCTAGACATATTGCAACTGAAAAATCAAGTGGGAGCAGGTTTCTTCTGATCTGAAGCACAAATCCTGTAACTTCTTAAAATGTCTTTAAAAGTTTTCCGCAATCAGCTCCCAGTGACACCAATGGCATCCCTTCGCCATGCCCAAAGAAATTCTGTAAGTGACCCTCAAAGTTATCAGTGTTTAAGGAAAAAAAATGCAGGGAGTTAACTCTTCCCAGCACATATTAATACACATATTTATGGATTAGACTAACTGTGGTGGGTTTTATGGAAACAGTTTCAAAACTTCATTTTCAAAACAGAAAAAAAGCAGAAATAGCTGATCTGCTAATATTTGCAATGAAAAAGGATTGAGCGGGAAAGAACATTTCAATTCTTAAGCTGTTTGGGGGTCTTTCGAATTGCCTGGCAAACCCGTATTATATTCAGTATACCTTTCAAGTACACATAGTTTTATAGGACAGCAAAGGCAAAAATAAAAAAGGCAGGGATGGTCTTGTGATTACACGGCAAGACGTGGAGGAAAGAAAGCTGAATTTGATTCCAGCTCTGGCACAGACCTCCCACCTCACATTAGACCGTGTCTACATTGCAAACTCTTGTTGGTGCAGCTCAGGTTTAGGGTTTTGCGCTCATCCAGCTAAAATAAACACACATTTCAAGGCAGATGGGTTGCTGCAGACACCAGCATGGACTGGTGCCCTGAGCATGTCTGCAGGTGGGTGTTACAGGCCATGCCGGCTACCACAGCTGTGTTAATCACAGTCTCCAAACCAGAGAGGGTAAAGCTAAACTTTGTGCCCCTGCAGGTGTAGGTACTGATGTATCTCACACCAGCTGCAAATACCTTGATGCTGCAATCAGCTCAACGTGAAGTTGCCTGTGGACCCCCTGCGTGCTGCAGTTTCCCAACTCACTGGAAAGCACTAGCAGGGTTTCACATGGAAAACTGCAGAGACTTAATGCTTCTGTGCCTGTTTCAATAGCTTGTTTCAAAACAATAGCTTGTTTTTCACTCCCATCTTGTCTCATAAATTCTCCAGTGATGGTTTTATTTCGTGCTTACTTACATCTCTCACAAGTGGAAGTCTATAGGGCTGGAGTAACACAAGCAACCACCAGAAAAATAGGAATAAATAATGAAGTGCAACACTGGTACAAGCCAACCATCTGGCCAAAAAAGCTTTTTCAATGTTTTTTCCATTCTTCTCACTTTGATCCTCCAAGCTATTTGCTGGGGCTAGGATGAGGGAATTGCTGGCAGCTGCACCAGCAATCCCTGTCAAGACCTGGTTAAAGAAGTCATAAGCCAGAAAGAGGAAGGTTTGTTTTCTCTGTCTGTAATTTGTTTTCTGCTCATGTATTTCCTTTGGGCTTTACAGGAGGAGATGTGAATGTGAGTGTTTAAAGTGAAATGTTGTTTTCCAGTGTTCCAGACCTCCTCTAGGATCTTTACCAGTTCTTGCTTCTGTGGATGAATATAAGCATTACCATTTTTGTGAAATCTGTGAGGGCACCCACAAGTTTCTGCAGAGTTCTGTGGGAATATGACTGGAAAAAAACTTTGAAATCTACTTAAAAACCTGCTCCCATGGGGTCACACTCCCACCCATTTGTTATGTACTGTGTTGCTGATCAGCTTTGCCTTAAAATAGTGCATTCTGGCAGAAAAGGACTTGCAAGTATTTTAAAATATCTCCGTTGATGGGTCAACAAAAACAACCAGGAGTCAGCCTGGTCTTTTAAAAACCCATAGACTCAGAAGTCCACCCCTCATCTTGGGATGGGATCAGCTTTATAGATATCTTGCCTCGGTCTGTTTTTAAAACCTCAGATGCTTGTGACTCCACAGAAACCATAACCCATATACATTCTTTACTGTCCCTAAAGGTAAATTTTTCTTCCTCTTTTTTGTGATCTGAAGTTTTCTTCCTGTATTTTCAGGCCATACCATCCCAGCACAGAGAGTAAGAACAGACTATTCTCTTCATCTCTGCCGCAGCCTCCTGTGCATTTGAGGACTATTGTCATTTCAGCCATTTCTTTCAGACTAAACACCAATTCTTTTCCCCAAAAATCATGGGGTTTAGACTCTTCTCATTTAAGATTTTTTCCTTTGGAAATTTGTTATGTCCCATACTAAATGTGGCTCTCCAGCTGAGGCCTTGCCAACACAAAATAAAGTTCTTGTATGACTTTCTTTTACAAGCTCACCTTCAGCTTGTACTGGTCTTTTCTTGAGAGCGTGTCACAGGTGACTCATGTCATTTCATTCTTGATCTACCATAATGCCTGGATCCCTTTTTTTAGCAGAATTCCTACCTAGTCTGTTGCTTCCCAGCATGAATCTGAAGATAAATGTAGATTTCTGCTCACATTTTAATTCAATTATATTCTCTTTGGGGTTTTCCCCAGATCATTTCTCTAATTTGTCCACATGATTTTGCATTTAGCCTGCCTTCCAGCGGCTCTGCAGTCCCTGCTAACCCTGGGAAAGGACCATCTTGAGTTGAATGTTCTTGCTTTTTTGCAGAGTTGATGCCTGAGGACCTTCCTGAGTCCAGGCAAAGCTCTTCCTTCATATAACACCATTGACTTCAGCCGAGGCTTGCTGTTCCTCACATTGTCAGGCTCAGAGCTTGCTGCGTATAAATCAGGTTTTGTGAGAGGTCTTGTGATGCTGCCGTCCAGCTTGCCCAAGGAACTCCTCTCTTCCCTTACAAGGCTGGAGCGAGCCACTGCTGCTCCGGCTGCCTGAAGAAGGATCTGCTGCTGGCTGTGCTCCTGTTCCAGCATCTGAGATGGGCAAGGTATTTGGTGCAAAGTTAAAGGGACAGCAGCGCCTCATACACATTTATATACTGATTTTGCATGGTGTTGAATGCTGGCACCTGCTGCTTGAGGTTTTTCAGACTTCCTCCTGGCTTTAAAGATAACATTTCCCTCCCTTTTTTTGCTGTGTTGGAAATGCACACCAGTTCCTGGGGAGACTGATTGAAGTCCTGGGCTGGATTATGAACCCCTTATCTCACTGATGTGTAGTTATTTATACGTGGAGTAGCTCCACTAAAATTAAAGGAATTTTTTTTTGTGACTAATTCCACCTTGATTGGAGCAAGGTCTGACTCTTGCCAAATATATAAATAAACAAAAATGAAAGAGGTTTCTCCTTCATCCTCCCCATATGTTTCAATTCTAGTTATTTTAGGGATCACTTGTAACAGCAACATATAAAAGAACCAAAAAGACCAGATTTTATTTTCTTCAGATTCTGTTATAGCAGCCATCCCTTCCCACACTGCCTGCTTTCGAGGCACCGTTAATAACTGCATTGTTAATTTGCAGTGTTTCACATGAGAAGCCTCCTGTCAGCTGCATTGTTGTGGGAATGCATCACAAATTTTGAATTCTTCCAAGGCTGCTCTTTACAAAGCAGCTTGAATTCACTTTCCCAGCAGCACAGTAGAAAAGGAGGGGCAAACTTATAACATTTATCATCACCCTCCAACTGAGCCTTTCTCTTTTGTCAAACTGATCTAGCTCCATCCACTTTCCCGAAAGAATTTGCTCATCTACAGGTCTCTTTCTTAGCCCACCAGAAAAGTCCTAAGAGGCTTAGGTCCTAAGGCAGTATTAAGATGAAGTGTCAATGCCTAAATCCCAAACTGTTGTCATAAATCCTTGCTCAGCTGCTGCCTGAGCTCACCAGGTGCCTAAAGTTGCCAAATCAGCCCTTTGCTTTTCTTTCAGCTGCAGTTTCTAATGCAGCCTCATGTTTGGACTGGAGCAGTTGCTGCCTAGGCAAAGAGGGGAAAGGCTGTCTCCACTCCATGACTTCAGTGGTGGAGTAGAGACAACCTGCTGTGTTTGCCTTCTCCTTTGGGTGATGAGGAAGATGGGGAAGCAGAAACAGTGTGGGAGCCGCAAACAGCTGCCACGGAGCCCTCTTCCAGGCAGTATGGGTGACCACGAGAAGGACTGCTGGGGATTTCCCTAGTACTGATATTGCCAATTGACTTCATACATTGTCTTTCTCTATCTTCCTGCAGTTTCTGGGACAGACTATTTTCTTGTACAGCAAGCAGATAAAAAAATGCAATACCCTCTCTCTTTCACCATTCGGGGAACATAGAATACAAGATAGTTTGTTGGTGAAGTGATGATGAAAAGGAAACAGTGGTATCAATGTCAGTATAACATTTTCCTCACTAGAAGTTGTGTGAGCTGTGCACGTATTCGTCATGTTGTGTGTAGTATCCTTCCGTCTCATCTTCTGTGATCCTCATTGCTTTTCTGCAGGGTAACAGCTATATTTTTCAGGATGGACACCACTGACTTGCCCCATCCTATCATGACTAACTCTGCAGTGGGCTGCAGAGCCTGTTGTGTGCATTGCTCCATCTCTGTGGAGTTGTCTCTGAGTTGCTTTCTTCCTTCGAATACATTTTGTAATCTTCTGCAGTATAGCCTAGCCTCTCCTTGAAGCTATATTTAGAGCCATTATTCCATCATGTTCTACACTGTTTCTCTGTGCCCTCTGTTCAATTTGACTTGGAGGGAACTAGCACAAGGCACTTGTCTCTACCAATACATTTCACTCTCTTTGCCCTGCTGTGCACCCTGAATTGAGGCCAGAAGCCTTATTAAGTTGTTACAGCTCTGGCCTGGTTAGCTTTTTACAAATCCAGATCATTTACTGGCAGAATGGACTATACAAGTATTGCTACAGAAAATAAAAAGGTAATTTAAGGCATGAGATCACTCAAGAAGAGCTAAATATTGCACACTGATACACTTGTTGAGGAAAAATCTTTGCAGCAAATCTGGTGTTTATTCACCTACGACCCATCTTTGAGGATTCCCAATTTGGCAGCAGAATGTGATCTATGGGAGAATTGTCTTTTTGTCTTTCTCCAAGTGCCATGCACTGATTTCTTGATGAAATGTTTATAATCATTCTGATGACTTGAGGAAGTGTTTTCCTCACATTCCCTCATATTTTTGGGGGAAAAAAACCCCAAAATAGTTTTAATTGTTCACTGTTTCTGTTACCTGGTTGCACAGATGCTCTGTAATGATTTATGCTGCTTTAATACATATTTTTTTCCAGCTGTAATGTAGAGCAGTGTCTCAGAAGTCTTTTAGGACTTTCATCTTTTATCGTGATGGGACCTGGCAATATTATTGGTGTGGAGGCCTGACCCTGGCCTCTGCTTTAGTTGGTTGGCTTGGCAGGGTCCCTCACAAGATTTGTATGTCACTTTTGGTGTGGGTTTTGTGTGGTGCTGTCTGCTAGNGGTGCTGTCTGCTAGCTAGGTGTTAGTAGTACATGTTCTACATTTTTTCTCCACTTATTCTTATGAGTTACAAGCAATTTGACTTCAACTGACTCCCCGCTTGCAAAGGACAAACCCTTTGGTAAATGTTCAGCTTGTAAGCTTATGTGTAAATTTTCCATAACTATTACTAGTAATAAGTTCTGGCTATAACACATCATAACTGTTAACAAGTTATTTGTTTAAGGGGCTTGATTAATGATTCCTCCAGAGAATCATGATAATGATCTTTGAGTTCAGGGGTTAATTTAATTTTCTTAGAAACAAACCAACCAGCTGAAATGTTTGTGGCTGATGCCAGCTGTAGCTATAGAGAAGCGCACGAATGGGAAAAGTACAATATTGGAGTTGTCTGGGAAATGTGAGGGGGCCGTACTGTCATGCTTTACTGCTCAGGAATGTACCTGAGAACTATCAGGGAGTGAAATGTTGTGAATACAGATGTAAATATCTATTCTTATGTTACAGTTCATAATTTACAGAAGAGGAAAGCTGACGCAACTATCTATCTGTGTTTCTACACTCCTTCACACCTTGGCTGACTTCAAACAAACTAGAAAAAACTGTTGGACACGTGCAGCCAAAGAAAGCATAATTCTGCAAGNTGCTATGACAGAATGCACATATGTGCATGGAAACTCATTAAGTCATGGACAGAGAATAACAAGGTACCTGAGCCAAATAAGAAAGGGATCTACCCAGGGGTTTTTGCCAGGATCTCTCACAGTTACTACTGACAAAGGTAAGACGTCAAACTTCTGTTTTTAATTATATTAGATTAATTATATTATTTTATTATTATTCTAAATGCTGTGTCCTTTAGTAATGGTCATTCTTTTCAATTTCATTCCATTTTTTTCCTCGTCCTCTCTTAATTTTCACCCCCTTTCCTATTCTGCTCCTGCATGCATCAAACCTGCTGTTCCCATCACTATGAGAGATATGAGAGCTCTAGCTGCTATCCAGCCCCTGACTGAGGAGGGGTCATGAGGAAATTTTGCATACAGGCCTTCCGTTACTTGCCATGTGTCGGATGTTTCTCATGTCAGNAGTTGGTATCACATCAAGTTTTAACACTGCTATGACAGAATGCACATATGTGCATGGAAACTCATTAAGTCATGGACAGAGAATAACAAGGTACCTGAGCCAAATAAGAAAGGGATCTACCCAGGGGTTTTTGCCAGGATCTCTCACAGTTACTACTGACAAAGGTAAGACGTCAAACTTCTGTTTTTAATTATATTAGATTAATTATATTATTTTATTATTATTCTAAATGCTGTGTCCTTTAGTAATGGTCATTCTTTTCAATTTCATTCCATTTTTTTCCTCGTCCTCTCTTAATTTTCACCCCCTTTCCTATTCTGCTCCTGCATGCATCAAACCTGCTGTTCCCATCACTATGAGAGATATGAGAGCTCTAGCTGCTATCCAGCCCCTGACTGAGGAGGGGTCATGAGGAAATTTTGCATACAGGCCTTCCGTTACTTGCCATGTGTCGGATGTTTCTCATGTCAGTCCTCATTGGGATACCAACTTGTTGGTCCTGGGTGTCTTCCTGGCAGTCACACTATTTCATTTACATTCTTTGGGAAAAAAGGTACCTTTCCCAAGACAAAATCCTTCTAGCAGGTATGTCATCTTGGAGAATGTTCCAATGCAGGACAACCATAATTAGCTTCTGTGGCTAAATTAGACCTGTTTTTTTTTGACGGGAAAGAAGTTGAAGGATTTGTAAGTATCCCTCTGTGTCTGGTGGATTCTGCCTTTTCTCATAAGAGTGAGGGTAAGGTGTATTAAATGCTCTCTCTGATTCAGGAGTATCATCTCATCACTCCTCATTGCCCTTTACCATGGGTGAGCATAATCATGGCAAGAAAATGAATACAAGAGTTGTTGGGATTTACTCTAGAAATGCTACTTTTGTGATATCATGTACTTCCTAGATCTGAACAGCAAAAATGCCTTTGCAGGGGATGCATGGAATGAAAATACAGTGTTTATTTCAGCTGCTGTTTCTGACTTGTTTAAAAGGTCATTGCCACATGACAAAGAAAACCCNCAAAAGCGCTCGTGTAAAGTGTGCACTATTGCAAAGGGAACATTCCTTGCTATAGGTGTAGCAATAGCCTGTGCATTGTGAAATGTTAGAAAATAGTGAACATCCAGCTGGTGCTTCCATACGCCCAGTTTATAATTTTTGGTTTGCTGATTTTCTCCTCTGCTCTTTGGTCGCTATTCCAGAATTAAGCATCTTTTTCTATGGT
>VYZW01002482.1:25811-49971 GCA_013401315.1 Balaeniceps rex | reverse complement strand
TGCCCGCCTCCATCACACTACTGCAGAAGGAGGAGGGTGAGTGTAAATAAGGACAATTTAGGTTCCTCACAGCTTTCAGCGCAGCGTTTTTAGGAGTCCATAAACCTTATCATTTTGTTCTGCTGTGGGTGGAGGAGACAAACGTTTTTAAGGTTAAATGCTTGCTTGCCAAATGCATAACAGGCCACAGAAACACAAAGTGACAATGAAAAACTAGCTTGTAAAAATATCATTCGTTGCTCCTTAGTTTATTGTATTTGACTGCTACAAATCATTGCTGGGCAATAACCTCTGAAATTATTGCCAAGTGAACAAAGTGGGTGCCCTATGGATGCTTCAGAAAGCTCATCCTCTGGCTGACAGTGATGCACAGAGGCACAAAACCAGAATGAGAGGAGCATGTGTATTTTAAGGTCAGTGGCATTTAACGAGCCACAAATCTAGTTTGATTTCCACATTCTCCTTCTTATGTCTCATGTCATATAATGTGATGATTTCAAGCATTTTTCCTAGCCTTCAAATAATACTTCCTCTGGAAGGAAAAAAGGAGAACGTCTCTGACAAACTAAAAGTCACTGGAAATTTTGTAATCAGAGCACCCTGGCTTTGTTGCTATGTGCAGCTGGCCATTTCCTTAGCTGCTGAAATTGCAAGAGCCACCCTGTGTACACAGCTGAGAGTGTGCACAGCCCAGTATTGGTTTGAGTAATACTTGATGAAGTATAGTCTGCTGCCCTCCAGGACCTGCTGGAATTGCTTTGATTAATATCTAATTCACACAAGACGTCTCCTGGGAATGCTGTCTCAGTGGCATAATCTCTTCCCTATGGCAAGTTACCTGGATGTACAGCTTAACACTTCAAACAGATCATTGATTCTAAGTTATAGCTACAGCGTATGCCAGAGATATAGGTGAACAAATGGAAAGTTTCATGGCTTATTCAACAGAAGGGGTTACATTTTTGCAGGGTCCCTCACATTTGACTCACCACATTGATGTCACATGGCTCACTAGGCAGAGACAATAATATGGTTTTGCTGGCAAATCAGTCACGTAAGCAACACTGAATTACTTGTGTCAGTGAGGGCAAGTCATTTTACAGCACCTGGACAAAGTATCTTGTTACATTTGATTCCTTGAACAGAAATTCTTAAGGGCGTTTCTATTTCGTGGTCAGCATTTCAAGTTTCCTGGGTTTTGGAGAATAATTTCGTATGATGACTAAACTAGTTGATGGTCTCAGGCTGAACGATTTGGGTATTTTTAAAGAGATAACCCCCAGGAGATGTTGCAACTGGCAGTACTGATAAGCACTTCATGTGGGTGACTGAGCCAGTTTATTTTGCAAAGACTCCCACGGGTGTGAAACAGGGCACAGGTGAGTGAGAAGGAGACACGGTTGAATCCAGCACTAGGGACAACTTACGTTAAACACATGGGATTGGTGCTGTCCCTCCAGTTCTTCATAACAGGTATTTTTCAGAACCTAATGTGAGGTTATGGAGTCTTAGCCCGTGCACCATGTATGGGTTCAAGACTGTCTTTGCAGCTTGGGTTGTTCGCATTCGAAGGGAGACAGGCAGGCACATCACTGTAAATGACAAGCAATATCAGCAGGGACCTGGTAATCACCATCAGAGAATTGCCAGCGGTGAGCTGGGGAAGGGGGGAAGGTGGGATATCCAGCAAATTATTTTAGCCAGTGCTGATTTATTTAAGTGCTGATTCTTGTCTGGTTTTTTGCAGTCACACATGAGTATATTTCTGCTCCCTTTAGCTGCCTTCTAATTCTTAAGGCTCCCAGAGACAGTTTTAAGAAAGACAAGGCTTGTAGAGAGAGGTAATACTTGTACTTAAACAATTATCACAGTCAGTAAATACAGACAAGCGTTCACTCAAGGACTTCATCAAACCTGAAACAGAAGCAGTGACTTTCACGCCAAGCACAGTTTGGAAATGGTTACTCTGACTTAAGATTAATTATGTTAATTTCTGAGTGCTCAGGCAGGCATTACGGTTTGCTGTGAAGTGACAGGTGAAGGTGAGACAGTTTGTTGTCTTTATTCATCTCCTTGGCACAGAAGCAGAGAAAACTCACGGTAGAAACAACAAGTACCCACAAATAGTTTCACAACGTGCCACCTGCAGAGTGATGTTAGCAAAAGAAGCTCCAGTCTCTGGATGCTTGTTCCTCCTTCTGTTCCCCAGCTTGGCCCACTTTTACAGTTTTGCTGGTCTATTTTATTAGGAACTAAACTGGATCACCAAAACAGAGGTTTGGGGATTCTTTTTTTCAGCCAAGTGCAAAGTAAAAGGAGAACCCAGTCCATAAAATATAATGACACAATAAATGTCATGATTGTTCTAAATTAGAAATTATGAAGGGGAACAAGACATCAGGTAGAAAAATGTGCTGGCAGGGCTGAGTGCAACCTAAGTCCATTTTTTTAAAAGTGTAAGGGATAGAAGAAATCCTAATGCTAATGTTTGTTTGAAAAAGGCAGTAGTGAATAATGCCAAAAAAAAAAGAAGTGGAAACACTCAGTAATTAGTCTTGCTCTGGTCCTGCGAAGGAGCAGCTGTATACCATTCTAGATGATAAGGTATGTGCTGGTTTTGGCTGGGATGGAGTTAATTTTCTTTGTAGTAGCTAGTATGGGGCTATGTTTGGGATTTGTGCTGAAAACAGTGTTGATAACACAGGGATGTTTTCATTATTGCTGAGCAGTGCTTACACAGAGTCAAGGCCTTTTCTGCTCCTCACCCCACCCCACCAGTGAGTAGGCTGGGGGTGTACAAGGATTTGGAAGGGGACACAGCTGGGACACCTGACCCCAACTGACCAAAGGGATGTCCCATACCATATGACGTCATGCTCAGCATATAAAGCTGGGGGAAGAAGAAGGAAGGGGGGGACGTTTGGAGCGATGGCGTTTGTCTTCCCGAGTAACCGTTCCACATGATGGATCCCTGCTTTCCTGGGGATGGCTGAACACCTGCCTGCTGATGGGAAGTGGTGAATGAATTTTTTTGCTTTGCTTGCATGCACGGCTTTTGCTTTACCTATTAAACTGTCTTTATCTGAACCCAGGAGTTTTCTCACTTTTGCCCTTCTGATTCTCTCCCCCATCCCACCTGGGGGGAGTGAGCGAGCAGCTGTGTGGTCCTTAGCTGCCAGCTGGGGTTAAGCCACAACAGGTACTTCCACTTACTGAGGACAATAGCGGACAATATCTGTTAAACTAGCGTTAAAATGGTTAGGTGTATATATTCTTTTGTCTCCACTGCTCCAAATGTGGAGGTTATTCCAGATCCTTGCTGGTCTTATGATCAGAAACATTCTTTTAATCTGAAGGCTATTGCTGTTTTTGGTGAATTTATACCTATGCATTCTTGTGCCAATACTGTCATGTAGCTTGTTTTTTCCCCAAAATACATTTATAAAAACAATAATATGTTCCCTCAGCCTTTTTTTATTTGTGTTAAGAAATGAATCCCTTCTAGTTTCTGATCTACGAAAGGCTCTCCATTCCCTAGATTAGCTTCATAATCCTTTCCAGTCATGATGAAAATTCAGGTTCCATCCCAGATAACAGCTGTGCCTTGTACACTGGCACACTCATTTCAACTGATATTGAATATTTTTACTCTTTCACATGCTCTAGAATCCCCTTTGATTTCTATGCCATCAAAGCACATTTAATGAATTAGGTAAAATGTGACTGTGTAACATTCTGAAGTCCCTCCTCTTCCAATCAATGTGCTTCCAGTTTCCAGCAAATTTTTGTGTGCTTGACTTTTTCATGCCCAACTCTGTATTTTTCTGCTAGTAAATTTTCTTCCTGTCCTCAAGGTACTACTTCATATATTTATCATCCTGTATTTTGACAAATCATTCTGGACATTGATAAAAAGATCATAAAATAGCTCCTTCAAGAATTTCAGCTTTAGTCCTCCTTAATCTTGCATTTCTGTTTGATGCCCAGTCCATAAAGTCTCCACTTCAGTTAGTTCTTGATCATTCTCTAATCTGTGACCTGATCTCCATCTTTTCCAGATTAGAGCCTGTCATTGTGGCACTGTATCATCTTGACTTCAGACAACATTACCAGGCTAGCGGATTTTGATGCAGAGGAGATTACAGCAGTCTTCTCCGTTCTGATATTTCCTTTGAACTGTTGGTTGAAATAATAAAAAACTCAAAGTGAGATCTAGCTGAAATTTTCCTATTTCAACACATTTTATTTAAGTCACTGTGAAATTGTAACTTGTGATTTTTTAACCCATGAGGGTAAATCAGTCAGGATTCCTCCAGAACAGGACTGGATCAAGAAATTTTGGAGAAATACAAACTAATGAAGTATGATTTGATAAGAAATGTATTGTTTATGTATGATCATGGGCGCAAGTCTACCCCCTCCCCAAAGTACACGTGTCCATATTTGTTTAATTAAACACAAGATGGCACAGTGTGATATTAGGAAAAAAAATTATTATAAAACAAACTATTTTCTGAAAAGGAAACAACACTAACTCTCCTCCTTACAATAGTCACAGACCTGTGTAGTATACTTTAATTTACAAAATTAGATATTCAGTGACAGAAGATTACTGGAGGAAAACTTTATCAATCAACTATTCTTTGTAGTTAACCAGCCTCAACTGGTTTGCAGAACTTTTAAAACACCTATTTGAAAGCCTATAAATGAAGAGAACCAGTATGGGCTGGCTTTGATGCATTTTTTTAAATAATATATCAAATGAACTCTGCAGTTCACACACTTTCAGACCATGATTAAAGATATCCTTTTTTAAGCATTTGCCTTGGGCAGGCCAAGGCCAGAATAAAGCCTCTGCCCAGCAACAGGAGGTGTGCAGAAACCCACCACCCTCCGCAGGAAGGCTTCAGGCTTGATGAGATGCAGCGAGGGAGCATTGCTCACGTTATTTATAAGAACATAGTGCAGAGCATCATTGTCACTTGGCCAAGCACCTCCCTGAAACAGTCTCATTTCAAGCCCTACACCTGAAATCGGCCTGCCTGTATCAGGGCATCATTTTCATGCCGGGGGTTTCCCACAGATCCCCCTTCTGTCTCTGTGGGTGAAGGTGCACACCTGCGGGGTGGGGAAAGCGCAAAGCTTTAAGCTGCTGCTCAGCTCAGTTTGCCAAAGCTGAGGCTGAGAGGAGCCATTCGGGGCTGTTGCTGGTCAGGGAGGTGCCTGTGCTGCCCCAACACGGCTGCTGAGAGCCCTGAGCAGCGTTCATGCTGCAGGAGAGGGGTCAGTAAGTCCGGGGGACCCTGGTGAGTAGGGGGCTGGAGGGAAGCTGACCTTGCACAGAGCAAAACTTGGGAAAAGATCCTTTTACTTGTTTTTTTCCTACTCCTTCAGCACAAATCCAGGGCTAGCTGGGGTCTGTCTCCAGCCATTTCTTTGTATTGTTTTGTTCCATATCTGCTATTGCAGAAACTATGATGTGGGTAGGCTCTACTCTCATAACAAATACCATGTCCCTTGTGCTCCTATAAAATTGTTCTCTCTTTAAGCCTATAATCTTTAATTACAGATCCACATGGTCTTCAAAGTCCCTTTTGTTAGGCAATAAAATAAAAAATTTATTAGGAAACTGCATACACAGATTTATTCAAGTGACCGAAGTGCACAGTACATTTCACAAGGGAAATATGGAACACAGTGACCTGAAAAGCTGTGTGTTTGTAGCCAGTAGATCCTCATGGCAGAACATCAGACAGAGTGGGTGTTGTTTTTTTCCTTCTTATTGTTGATAGTTTATTACCTACTGCAGTTCCTCTCCCAAGCAGTATCAGAAAGACAAAATGATGAGTCTCAGCAATTTTAAAGTGGCATCCAATTGCTATTTCTGTTAGAACGGTTTCTATTAACCTTCTTTTGTCATTTTTTTCTTATTTCAAGTTGTATTCAAGTCATGCTCATGTGAACAGTGTTTGTTCTGAGGTAGGGAAAGTGCTGAGCAATGATCTGTGCATAACTGCATATTCCTTCAAAGGAACTGCCCTCCCTTGCCACCCTGTCCCCATCCCAAAGTAAGCCACGGGGAGGGAAGCAGCAATGTGCTGTTGAATGTACTCGCTTGTTAAGCCATGATACTTCAGGGACAGAACTGAAATCAGCTGTCACCCCCTTTCCCATCCAATCAAGGCTGGCAGGGATAGGTTTGCTGGGTCTTGTCGCTAATTTTTTGGTGGATGGTAGAGCGTGTGGTAAGAGGGTTTCTTATCCTCTTCATCTCTTGTACAGCTGTGTTGTCTACATCACACTTTAACCCTGAAGAATTAATCTGCTGCTTTGCAGAGGATGTCCAGGAAATAATGTTGGCAGAGAGTAAATGTCAAATGAATTCATCCTACCTACTTACTGAAGCAAGGTCAGAGAGGGATGAGGAAGTGATTAATTTATATGGTCTCAGAAAACTGAGCTGCCACTATAATTCATTGGTTTAATGTGTTATTTTTAATTATATGACTATAAGCACCTATACTGTGAAAGTAAAGATGGTCGTAAATGCAGTCAAGGCAACCAAGGAGTCGAGCACCTTGATGTATTACAAGCAGAGTGCCATGCCTGCATTTTGACAGAAGCCCATCTGTTTGCACAGGAAGATAAGACCCATTCCTGGTCTCTTTTCCCATTGCCTTTCCAACCGCATGATCTAGGAAAAGCACATCATTTTGAAAACTATCTTTTCGTTTGAGCCCTGCTATCCTTTAAATGTACATTACTTACATATTGCTATTACATTTTAATTATGTCTGGGTAAGTCCATAACTATATTGCATTGTGAATTCATTCCCTAGGGCTGGCTGACTGATTCCCAGGGGGAATTTGTATTTCTCTCTGTACACAAGACATGGCACTACCACACAGGCTTTTTGCAAGACCTTTCAAGCCTTCCTCCTGTGCCTCACTTACCAACTTGTGAGCCCATCACACTCCTTTTGGTGTCATACCGTGATGAGCCCTCTGGGCTCAGGAAAGCCCTGCCTTTTGAGATGACACAACTCAGGCTGCATCCAGAGTGGCCTTGCTACGTGAGACATTGCACACAGCTTCCATTCTCATGCTTCCCCTTCTTCTGGCAAAACATGGTTTCCAGAGATATATGCAGCACCCTGACCACTCACAAGCTAAGACTAGAGAATTCACTGTATACCTGGTTTTCACCTCAAAAGTGGAGGAACAGGCAATGGCTGCCTTATTTTTGGAAAGAATAGCAGCTTTTTTTTTCAGTAAAACCTTAATGTCAGTTAAGGGTTTTTTTCAGTAAAACCTTGACTCATCAGCTCTTGGCTACACACACGTACTTTTGTCTTTTCACCACTTTTCATGTAGCTATCAGATTTGCCAGCCTAG
Source organism: Balaeniceps rex (assembly GCA_013401315.1). NCBI lineage: Eukaryota > Metazoa > Chordata > Aves > Pelecaniformes > Balaenicipitidae > Balaeniceps > Balaeniceps rex. The sequence continues at coordinate 42,576 of VYZW01002482.1, read as the reverse complement.
TGACCTTTAGGGGATCTAAACCTAATTTCTAAATGACTGCTCAGTAGATGCTACTGCACAGGTAGTTAACTGTATCTGTAACACAGGATTCATGGGGAATTCAGTTCTGGGAGGCGTACCTAACCTCTGAATTTTATATTTAGTTTTGAAAGCTTTTAAGTATTTTAAAACTTTAAAAAAATTGAAACAATCTTGGAAAGATTTGGAAGGAGAAACTTAGTGGGGTTTGGGCTTTTTTTTCTATTTCTAGACCAGTTTCAGTTAGAATAGATAAGTACCACAATTTCATTTTCATTAAAGAAAAGAAAAACTCCAACAAAGGAGAAAATACTCATTCATCATTTACCTCGGTAATATTTTTCAACATCTCTTGAAGATGCTTGAAAAATCCTTGAGATTACCCAACACTGAGTTTAAGCACAACTGTCCTGTTTGCTCAGCACAACAAAGGCCTTTGAAATCACTTTGTCCTTAGTTGAATTAGAAAATCAGTGAGTCACTTCTCCACAGATAAAGTGACTTCAGATACACCATCGTAATCTGAGATAACGCAGGTCTATCATCTCTGACTGGGGAAAGAGCAAAGTAAAGGAGTGACATCACAGCTACATGAAATTTAACATGACTGTGCTTTAATGTAATTTGGATATGTAGACTCCTGTACCTAAGAACTGTACAGCTTTTTTGCTGACTTCCATCACTGTCAGTGTCCAGGCCTTTTTATTTCATAACGACTTGGAGCTATTCTCTTTCCTCATGTTCATGCCTCAGCACTTGCTGGCTTCTGAACTCAGCAGAATCCAGGACTTTGGGCACATCCCAAGAGAGATCGTCTTTAGAGATTCAAGAGGGAGTCCTCTATATGAAAAAGGATAAGATTGACCCCCCCCAAAAAGTCATTGTACATACGTACCAAGTCATACACATAAGGAAACAACAGCAGCACATATTGATATATTCAAATGTTGAAAGCAGAAACCACACAGGAAACAGATAATCATGTTATTGTACTAGATATCTGCTCAGCAGCTGTCAGATCCACGGTAGACTGGAAGGGGTTAGCTGGAAATGACTAGACATCAGAGCAGATAGCACTGTTATGCCACTGTCTAAACAGTGACCATGCAAAAAAATGCATTTCAGTGTGAGAGGTCAGATAAAATGTCTGAAAACTAAGCACACAGGTTACACCTCCAAGTTTTAACAGACTTGATTTTGGAAGGCAGAAATTTGGGAAAAGGCTGTATGTAGTGTTAGTGAAACTGTCGATAGATGAGATTGCAATCAGACTGAAAGGTCGCGAAGCAGGGCTTCACGTTAAAGTCTGACTCATCTCAAAACACACATTTGATAGCTGCCACGCATAATGTAAATTTATGTACTTTATTACTGTTATAATTTCCTAATTTACTCAGGAGTCTGCAAGAGGCATAGGGGGGAAAGCTCTTGTAAGTACACTTTTTATTTTTTAAACTTGTTAAGCAAGCAAGAGAAATAAGATAAACCACCTTGTTCTAATCTCCCTAAGCAAAGCAATACATTCACTTTGGAAAAAAACCAGAAAACTACATCCAACTAATCACTTAAGAAACTCAAAGAACAAATTGAGTTTAAATTGTGTAAGTATTTTTCCAGTATTGCTTTATTTGGAAGGCAAGAAATAAATACCACAAACGATAACAAGAGTAAATGTTTGGAAATACCCCTTAAAATGCCAGACCAAACTGAGGACATGTAGAAACTCCATGAATACCTCCATTCTCTTGATGTACAGATAAACTGTATATCTTAGCTATAATCCATGACTTGTTTTCAGTAAATTAGGTTTGAAACTGTAATGTCTTTTTTTCCTTTCCAACAGGTGTAGAAAACCTATTCAAGCTGAAGAAGATCATATGGCCAATGCCCGCATGCTTGAGTGGATTCAGAGGAGGGCCATGAAACTGATGCAAGGACTGAAGAATATAATATTATTTGGCTTCTTGAAAAGAAGGTTGAGAAAAGGTTTGGATCCTACTCTATAAGAATTTTCCCATGGATTGTGTAGGATTTTTCAACATCATTAATAGAGGTGTAACAAAATGCTGTTGCTAGACGTCAAAGATAGGAAATTCAGCCTAGAAATACAGAATAAGACCAGGATGGTGAATTTACCACCACTTAACCTTTAAAATAAAGTCAGATATTTCTCGAAGACTCCTGTTCTGGAAGAAGTTCTGTGTCTAATGTGTACCCACACAAGTGTGTTTGCAGGCTACCTGAGGTTAAACAATACTTGTTAAGCTCTCTCTTAAAAACATGCTTCTAAACTTTGGTAATCGATATAACAACTTACACCGGTTGTTAGGTTTGGTGGTTGGGAAAATTCCTTCCTCAGATCTGAGATCTCGGGGTACTTTTGTTTTCCTCTGTACTTCATCTGTGATGAGCAAGGCACAGCTTATCTGTTGTTTAGATGCCCCAGATTTATGGCACACTATGCATTCGTATTGTCGGCCAGTAGCCTGTTCTTCATCCTAGCAACTGCAATTTTACTCTGTGTAAGTCTTTACAAAAGAATATTTTTGTACAAAACTTAATGACTTACAATGATATAGGTCAGAGTAGAAGATGCAGTACTCCCTCATGGATGTAAACTGTGTAGTGAAACATTTCTATGTGTTGTACTGAACAAGTATCAGGCAGATTTGAGTAAGAAGGTTAAGAAATGGCTTACGGCATATTTTTAAGGGGCAGCGTGACATTTATAGTTAATGGAAGCCAGAACAAATATTTTTAAATTCAATGTACATTAAGAGAAAATATAAAAATAAGTGAGGGTGTACTGACCCCACCACATGTTGCTATTTTCATTGAATAAGCTACCTTGAAAAAGAACAGGAATATTTATGAAACCAGCAATACTCATACACCAGAGACATCTTAAAATAAGTAGGTGTAGCTAATTAATAACCACTGATCAGCTTCAAAGTACAGTATTTGTCATTGTGCCCTAGTTCCAGTAAAACATGTTTAGGCATCACCTATTCCAAACACATTATTACTCCCGCAAAACATGTTTGCTATCCTGTCTAATCATTAGCCAAGAGTCCTTGCTCTACCATCAAATATTTTATAAAATATAATAGAATGAGCCAGAAATAATAGGGCAGCTGAGAAAGTTTTTAAATCTTTTATTACTCAGATGGATGTGATCAATTTAAAGCACGTACTTTTAAAACAGGCAAAGCATTTGTGTATGGCCAAAAAAAGAATTGCACTTGTAAAGTTTTGTATTAATATAGAAAAAAATCTTTGTCTAGAGTCATCTAAACATTGAATCGGCTGAGCCCATCTGGCAGAAATAGCGCGTTATATAGCAAACACTGAATATCTGAGAGGCAGCGTAACGTTAGCATGCTGTGACTGAATCCACTGTCAGAACTGAGGCTGAAAGAAGCCCCTGAGGGTGAATCTGTATTTGACATAATCCTCATCAGAAAAAAAAGGTCCGTAACAGGAAAGTTTATGCCTCTGTCATGACCCTATTCAGGCACAGCAAACCCTACGGATGGCACCTAGCTAATGGATTAACTCTGCTCATTCTTTTCTCTCTCGAGAACAGTTCATCTGACCAGCCATAAGGTGTCTGCTATAGGAACACCCAGTGGGCAAGATTTTGGGGTAAACTGAATTACCTGCAAGTTACACTGACTGTTTGACTCTATCTCCATCATCTATTGGGGGAGCTTAGCCACCTGGTTTATCTGTAGCCACCTAATCGCATACACCCACATCTTGGTATTTTGGTAGCAAAATGAACCCTACCCAAGCAGTTCAGTTAAAGCAGAACCAGAGTCATTTTATAACCTCAAAAGGCACCAAAAGAGGTTTGGATAAAATGGATGGCACAGAAGTTGTCCAAAGCCGTTAGGTTTCTGAAGAATAGAAGAGGATGCACAGGGTGTGGGTCAGGCAGGACAGGGAAGAATTAACGAGCTGATGTGTGTGTTAAACTGTCAGCCTCAAACATATAAAGAAAAGAAGCAGTTACCACTATCCAGCAGCTGTTTGCAATAGATTCAACCTGGGATAAGACTATTCATCAGGAGGAAAAGAAACTAAATTCTACCACAGATCAGCAGTTTGGGCCGGGCTGTATGTAGAGCTGATAGTATCAGGCTGGTTTGTGAGCTGCTCGGCCCCCGGCTCCTTTAATAACAGGACCAACAAATAAACCTCCTGCCTATTTTGATACTGTGGCAGTGATACTGTGGGGACATTTGAATTAACAAACCGCTTAGCTTTCCACAGTCTCAGCCTTTGATGATGCCATAATTTTTGTTTCCTCCTGCATAACTTTCACCACCTTGACTCCAGGGTGAGGATTACACCACCATTTGGGTTATCCTCATTACAGTAATTTAGAAATCCTCTCAGTAGCACAGGGACAGCAGCGGCTCCCTTTAGTTTTTCTTCCTCGGCTACGCTAGCACAGATTCTCCAGTACAGTGTCCAGTACAGCTTAACTGGACAACATAACCCTGCATTTACAGGAATTTGCCTATTGACCATCGGTTCCACCTTGTGTTTTATTCTTGATACAGAGTGATAAATTACCAGCTTTACATATGTTAGGTCGCTTGCCAATCTTCCCCTCTGCTATTTAGCTCCCACGCTGAGAAAAGCTGTTAGTGGTAATTCACGCTATGTTTTCCTGGTGATTGTTCAGTATTAACTACAAACACATGGCACTTTGCCCAGCATTTAAAATATTTTGCCACTGAACCACGGTCCACGAAGGGATCTTTGCCTTGCTCTACAGACATATCAGACAGAAGAACACATAACTAGTAGCCCACACATGGGACGAGCAGGACAACCTCTTTGGCTTGTGAGCAGCAGAAAGGATAGCCCTGTACACCAGGCAGGCATCTCACTGGCCGGCGTGGTGAACCTCACTGGGCAGAGGTTGCACGCAATCCCGACGGCTGCCTGGCTGTCCACCAGCAACACCAATTTCCCACCGCTGGGGCGAGCTGAGCTGTCTACATCACTTCTTTCTGTGCAACAGCTCTTAGTCCCTGAGGGTGGTTTACTGCCCTGCTTGTCCTGCATGAGAGGCACGGCTCTTGCAAGCTGCCCAACTGCAGAACACCCGAGTGCTTCCCGCGTTTCCCTTTCACCAGCTGCTGTCTACAAGTTCAGATGTTCTCTGACTGAGCTTGAAGCAACACGGCTTTTTGTAAGGTGTTTCACCCACTTTCAGCTGAACTGTGAAAAAAGGCTTTCATAATTTTCTACTTAATTTTAATGCAACATTGTTTCAAGTTTTTATGAGGACTTTTATTAAAAACCCTTCACAGGATGGTTTTGTGCTGAAAACCCAACGAGTAATGACTCTATGTCAAGCTGAAAACACTATGCTCTGACTCAGCAACAGTCAAATCCTCCCTTACGTAATGTTAATGTTTCTTATGGGTGTAATTAAACTCCGTCTTAGTCACTTAGACTAGTTTGATATTGACCACTAATCTCCTGCCTGCCTTGTCATGTTTATATCTATTGCTTTTAGGAAGAATTGGAGAGAACAGCTTATCCAACAGATCTAATGAATTAATAATACTAATAACATTAAGCATAAATTATATTGGTAATGATTTTAGTTTTACCAGGGCTGTAATCAATCAAAACCTTACATTTTTCTCAGTCAAATGAAAGGGGGTTTTTTGCAGAGCTAAACATGAGTGAATAGAGTGAGATTATTTTAATGTAGCTTTAATGTACCCATATTTATAACTCACTCACTTATTTTCCTGTGTTTGGAAACGTCTTAGATGATATACATATTTTCCTTATTTTATGTCTAAAATAGTGGGCAGGTTTTGAAACCACTTATACATCTTATTCTGGGCATCTATTACTATTGTCTACACATTGTTCTTTTGGTAATAGTTATATGTCCAGCCAAACTTATGAAAAGCTGTATGTTCAGGAGTGTCAGCAGCTCAAGTGCTAGTGCTCTTTTGAGTTACAATTCAGCAAGACTGCTAATAACTACTATTTAAAGAAAAGCTTTCAAACTAAACCAGGATAATGTAACACAAAATATTTTTGTGATTTGAAAGGAAAAAAAAAAGGAAATAAAAGCTGCTGAAAATCTTCCAATTTTATGATTATGAAACAGGCCACTGTAGAGAGACATTGGTTATGGTAGAGGTATACAGTCACTTTAAAGAGCAGATTATCTTACATATATTTCAGACTGGTGATCAAAACCATTCAGTGTAGGCTCAACCCACACTCATTTTTCTATTCAAGTCAATGGATGTTGCCTCCAAAAAGTTTGAAAGTAGAATATGACTTAATGATAACAATATCCCTTGTTCAGCAACACTTTTAAACACACACTTATTTCTCATGGAAGTCAACAGAACTTAAATTTGTCCTTAAATGCTTGGCTGAATGGGAGCTTATACATCTGATTCTACAATTCTCATTCTTGCAGAGTAGTACTTATAGGGTCAGACCAACTGAAACTATAGCAGCTCACCCTTAGCTGAGTATAATTCAAGAACAGATGTATAGGCTTGGCAAGATCTGCATCCTTGCTGGTGAGCTGCACATCTCCTTGGGAAGCTGGTAGGCAAACTCTTGGGCTTCTCAGAGCACTTACAGCATTTCATGACAACTGAAGATCCACAGGTTTTTCCCAGGTGGTTACGTACACAGTCCAGGGGTCACAAGTGGTTCAGCACTACCATCTTCACTGGTATAGAAGGGCAGTTAGCATAAAGACCCATTTTGCTTTCCACTGGAACATAATGTGCTTGTCTGCACAGAAGCTGCTTTAAGAATTGGAGTAATGTAGATGGTAGTGTGAACTGACAGCAAATACTCAAGGCAAATTGCTGCAGCAGGCACAGCCAAAATTGAGGTTACTGAGGAAAGGTTTTCCCCTGGAACTGCTCTTGCTGCTTTTCTTCTGAGATAGCATTGGCCACTCTCAGAGGCAGGATACGGAGCTGGATGTATCTTTGACCCAGTACAATTGTTCTTGTGTCCTCGTGATATCCTTCCACTGCAGACAGAAATGGGCAGGTACACGCTAACAGTCCCCAAATAAATGAAAGCCCCTAGACCATCTGTTGCTGGAACAGTTTCTGCTGTTTCTACAGGACTGAAGCCAACTTCTGCAGCTGCTTTATAACTTTCAGTAAACTTGCTGTTGCTATTCCATCACCCATGTCAGGTTCTCTTCAGTTTCACATCTTAAAAGCCGAATTTGGAAAAGTCCAGAAACTATAATTCAAGCACTTCTCCAAACCTACAAGCACAAACCACACGTTAAGTTGAAGTCAAACTCATTCACTTCCTGACATTTGTTTTTTTAATTTTTATTGGTACTTGTTAACAAAACATATAAAGATAACAGAAGAGGTGATCAGTTCAAACCTCCTCTGTGCTAGGACTGTTCCCAGGCTTCCACTGCCCACAGTGTCACATTGTCAGGAAGTCACACATATTCCCTTTTTCCTTTCCTTTTCCTCTACCATGTGAAGTTAGGAGTGTGTTAATCCTGCAAGCCGCAGGGTAGGGCAGAGGTGTGTGAGACAGCTTCAAACAAACGAGCTCATGTACTGGAAACATTCTTGCTACGGCAGCACAGAGCTGTGCACAGTTTGACTTAACTTTCTACTTTTCGGTGCAAAGCCTCCCAGAATAGTCCTCAGCAGCCAATAGAAAACACTTAACTGCTTCCTAAAAGTGTCAAACCATGTACAAGTATTTGAGACAAACATTACACACACTTTGAAGACTGTGGTTTGCAGAATTTGATCATCAGAGCTGGAGTTGTAGGTACATCTCATCACAAAATTTCTACAGTCACACAGGAACTTGTTAAGGTTATAAACCAATACAGGAGAAAACAATAGTGAGTAAAAAACCAGCAGCATCTTGAATAGACCTGTTGGCATACGAGAGGGGTGGCTGAGTTACGCTCACATTCTTCAAAGTAAGTGTGCAGGTTACAAACATGCTGGTCAGATTAATCATTAAAATATATCTCATTAAAGGAAAATTAGCACAAGAGATATCAATTTTTTATCTTTATGGGGCTCTGTGAATCTGCCAACTGCTATGGAAATGCTACATATTTTATTATTACCGCGCTAGGCAAAAATTCACCAAAAGTTGCATCCTTACACCACTGGAATGCAGGGGTCGCAGACGTGTTCAGAGACATTTCATTTATGCTCGCCAAAATAAAATAGCATGGTGAGACATAAGCCATTAAAAATACCATGCATACAGTCTTCAGAAAACAGAAATACTGCTGCACAGCATTGCAGCAGTCCTCTTAAACTTTCTTAAACAGGGCCATGGCTGTGCAACTTTGGCTAAGGCTCAGTCAAGGACAAGACCTATGGTTAAGGTTACTGTTAGTGAGAGACAAAGCCTGAGGCTCCAGTCAGCGTGAGGCTGCCAAAGGGAGGGGAGTAGGTCCAAAAATAAATAATTTCTGGGAACTTTTTTGAAAGCAATATCATGTGGGTTACGGAGTAGTGTGCAGTTGAGACCAGAGGCCTCTTTGTCTCAGCTGTGCCTTTAGCCCAAGATGCCCAGCACTATAGTGTTGAACAAGACGTCAGTAATTATTTCTGTCTTTAGCCCACCCCTTCCCCTGGCAACCCTGTTGCAGCCCCGCACCAGCTGGAGCTTTGTCTCTGTGCTAACCATAATCCTAACCTAAGCTCTAAACCTAACCTAAAACCTAAGCCTAAACATAATCCTATGATATGCCAGTGACTGAGCCTTACCCCAAGACCCTCAGTCAAGTTCCCAAGAATGATTTCTTTTTGAAGTCCACCCCCTCTTTTGGCAGCCCCTTTGCAGCCCCACTCCATCTATCGCCCTAGGCCCCTCCCACACTTGAGCCCTAGGCCTTGCGTTTCTCTTAACTCCAACCCTAAATATAATTCTAAACCAGGCTTGGGCTTGGCTGAGCTTCAGCTCAAGACCACCTGATGTCATTGCTTTAACAAAGTTCTAAGGGGACCTTTTTTTTTTTTGCACTGCCCACCCCTTCCTTCAGCAACTCCTTTGCAGCTTCACTCCAGCTGGAGCCCTAGGCTTTGTCTCTCACTTAATCCTAAACCTAACTCTGGCCTTAAGATCTTGGCCTCGGCAGAACCTAATCTCAAGACTCCCAGCTAAGGCACTGTTGAAGGAGTTCTCATGAATGATTTGACTTTGCATTCTATCCCTTTCTTGATCAGCCCATTTGAAACAACACTTCAGCTGAAGCCATACATGTTGTCTCTCTCATAATACTAACCCTAAACCAAGGCCACAGGATCTTGGCCTTGGCTCAGCCATATCCCAAGATCCTCAGTCATGGCCCTCTTGAATAAATTGTAAGTGTAGATTTCTCTTTGTGTCCCACCCCTTCCTTGGACAGCCACCTTTGCAGCCCCACTCCAGCTAGAGCCCAAGGTTTGTCTCTATCCTAACCCAAACCCTTAGCCTAACTGTAGGTCTTGACCTGGGCTGAACCCTACCCCAACACCATTGAGCCATTGCCCTGTGGCACAGGTTCTCTGGGGAGATTGTTTTTGCAGCTCAGCTCTTTCTTTAGCATCCCCTTCACACTGACACTCCAACTGGAGCCCTAGGCTAGTTCTTTCTCCTAAAGCTAGGTCTTGTTGATCCTTAGTCATAGCCATCCTGACCAAAGTCTCAGGGGAGATTTCTCCTGAGACCTTGCTGTAGACCCCTCCTTCCTTCTCAGCCCCTTTGAAGCTTCTGTTACTGGAACCTTACGTGTAAATCTAATTCTTGACAACAGCTGAGCCTTAGCATCAAGCCTACAGCCACAGCCCTCAGAAACTAGTTCTCAAGGGAGAATCCTTTTTGCAGCCCACCCTTTTCTTGTGCAGCTTTTGTGCATTTATGTTAGGGTTAGAGTCAGATTTGGACTAGTGTTAGGGTCACAGTTAGGAGACTGACAAATCTTAGGGCTCCAGTTGGAGTAGGTCTGCAAAGGGGATGACCAAGGGTTGAACTGCAAGAAGAAATCACCCCTGAGAATTTGTTCAAGATTGTCATGGCTGGGAACCTGGAGAAGGATCAGCCAACGTCAAGGCAAAGGCCTGGTGCTAGGCTTGGGGTGAGGAGGGAGACAAAGCCTTGCACTTGTAATGTGCAAAGGTGAAAAACTGCAGTTTTGATGTGGGTTGAGAAGTCGTGATCCACCGGGTGCCAGTCAAGAGCTGCTCCAGCCTGGTCTTCACCCTACAGAAACAAAACCCATCATATGTTGAACTTCAGCCAGTCAGAGAGGTACACAGTGCCCCTGCTCACACTTACTTCAGAAAGAAGTGGGCAGCCAGGAAGGGCTGCAGACACCCTGCTGAGGACGCTCCAGACCAAGGGGGCAAGGATACTCCTGAGGGACTGTGGCTGTGGGTGACCCACACTGGGGCAGGGACATGACTGCAGCCATGGGTGACCCATGCCAGGCAGGGTCACCCTTGAATGACTGCAGCTGTGGGTGACCCATGCTGGGGCAGGGACATCCCTGATGGACTGTGGCCATGGACCACCCCTGGCAGAGCAGGGATTCCCCTGAATCTGAATTTATTTAAAAACTTACAACTTCTTACCAAGAAATTTGGTCAGCTGGTTTGTCTCTGAAAAGCATAGTTCCTTGGTGACAGCAATAAAATTACCCATTTCTTGAGGTCAGCATTACCAGAACTTTATTTCTCAAAAGCAAATTGTTTCAGATCCCCTATCCGGTGACACTCGTGCCAGAGATGTCACCATGACAACCAGAGGAGGTCAGTGTGACCGTTGCTAGGCAGCGGGATGCCGCAGGGCCAGGCTCCCCTCCAGTCTCCAGGCACCCGCAAACCCCCCTGGACCAGTCGCCCAGGATGCTCACGCAGCTGCAGCGATGGTGCCTGTGCGTGAGGGTGTTGGGAAACAAGAAGAAATTCCGGATGGTGCTTTTTTACATAATTACAGCATAACTCTGGCGGGTTTGTGAGCTCTGAAGCTGACGGCAGTGTGGCATCAACCACTCAAGACGTGCAATAACCTTCTAAAGATGGGCTATATGAAAAGCCCTGTTGCCATTCTAAAATTGAATTTTCCCATTTGTATTTACAGAGCATTATTAATATAGACAGGAGTGAAATGGATTATATTAATATCCTTCAGAAAATGGTGCAAGTAGATGGGAAATGAGTAAGTTTTAGCATGTAATTACAGTTTAGGGTGCCTGTAATGGAAGCAGCTGCCTATAAAAGCAGGCAGCTGGCGGGCAGTGGAACTGGGCATTGCCAGCTGTTTTTTCCCTCTATGAAAGGCTCCACAACGTCACTATGTTTCCTCCTAGCCTCCATGGGACTCTGTAGGTGATATCGGTGAGAGTAAGATAATGCCAGAATCTTCCACCCAGGAGATATCTCCCTTTCGCACCACCTCCACCTCTAAGAGGCAATGCATGGCTTCTGCAGACGGTGCCCTGAGGGAGTCACATATCTTGGGGTGGGTGGTCCAGGACAAAACCCATCTCACCATGCAGACAGCCCCTGCATGCAGAAATAAGTGGAACAAAGGGAAAATTCTTTTTCCTCCACAAACTCACTCCTACCTACCAATGGGCTCATGCTGTCTGCGTACTGTCCAGGTGCCTGATCAGTCCTCACTGTTTCTCACGCTGGGGCAAGCGTAGAAAAGAGTGCAGGAAAAGAAAATAGTTTTATATGCCCGTCTGCGGTGGCTGGTGCCTGGATTGTCTCTCTGTCCCAGCTGAGAAGTGTGCACAGGGACCTGTACCTCATAGATCTGCAAAACCAGGCAAGGACCCTTCTCCTTTTAAGGTCCCTTCCAACCCAAACTATTCTACAATTCTATGATTCCTACCTTTCTTCCCTTTTCTTTGTACTCTTCCTCCAAACCGTGTCGCGTGTTGTCCCTCTCCCAAAGAACTAAGTATGACTGTAAGGCTTAAAGAGTTAAGTTACGTTTGGATAGTGACAAACCAATAAAAAAAGCAGAACACAGAGTTTTTAGCAAGCACTTGGTAAGGATGAAGATCAAAAATAACATAGTGCTAAACCCATTACTGGGTATTGGTAAAACTGGAATGGGTTGCCCAGAGAGGTAGTGGAGGCCCCATCCCTAGAAACCTTCAAGGTCAGGTTGGACGGGGCTCTGAGCAACCTGATCTAGTTGATGATGTCCCTGCTCACTGCAGGGGGGTTGGAGTAGATGACCTCTAAAGGTGTCTTCCAACCCAAAGCATTCTATGCTTCTATGATTCTATTTTATAAGCAAACCAATATAAGCCATTTTAGGACAGGTAATTTAAGGTCCTTACAGAGTGTTTTTCACAACAATTCCTTATTTAAAATGACATAAATTGTAATAAAAATAATTTTCAACATAAACTGTACTACTGACCTGATTCCAATCTCATTGGGACTTAAACTAAGAAGTAATACATTATAGAGTACATTTTTTCTGGTTTGTTCTTCTGCCCAACTGTACATTTTCAACATTCCACTCGAAGACAAATAGTTTTATTTAGTGCGTGGAATTAGGAGATGGCTACAGATCAAATCAGGATGTGTTTATTAAAAAATGTTGACGTTATAACTATTTCATGGAAACCAAGCTGAGAAGATAATTCAGTTAAATACAATTTACAAGTACAAGAAATTAAATATATCCAATTGCAATTGGATATAATAATTATTTCAAACAGTAAACCTTCAGGTATATAAACTTAATTTTATATCTGAAGGCAAACAATTTTAAATGAAGTACCAAATTATCTGAAGAGAAAGTATGTAAAGGTTTTTCTCAAAGACATTATTAAGATTTACATTATCTTCACTGGGAGGCAATGCAAGCCATAAAGGGGAGGATTTTAATGGTGAGATTATACTGGACAGTTGCATATTCCAAGGCAAGCATGGGAGAAGATTAGCCAAAGGGAAAAAAAAATGCAAATGGAATAGTATAGAAAATGATAACCAAATACTGTTAAGATGCTATATATTTTCACTTTGTACAGACTCATGTAAAATCTCTTCTGGAATCCAAGGTGAAAATGAAAAATAGCAAGAGGAATATGTCTTCAGATCTATAGGTCAAGATTCTTGCAATATGGAGAGTAAGAAATGAATCATGACCATGGTCTGATTCAATGGTTTTAGTCACTATCCATCACCAGCCCCCTCTTAAAAAGTGAAGTATTTCCCAGCTCTTGCAAGAAAGGAAAAACAAATGATGCATGTGGAGTCTGCTGGGTAGGCTAGTTACCAGAGGATTAAACAGAAGGTTGGCAAAGCCTGGTTTTCCTTCAGGCTTTGGCTCCGACATCCTGCATGACTTGGGCAAATCACCTCACTGCTCTACACCTTTGTGTCCCTTCCCACACTTTGTCTGCAAGGATCAGCTATTAGTTTGGGAGGGATTCATCTCATGCAACTTCAAATGGCAGCAGTGGAAAAAGTGACTCCTGAGCAGTCATCCCAGGCTCCCTCCATAATCAATAGAGAGAAGCTGGCACCTTGGGGGGTGATTGAGTTGTCCTGTTTCAGGTTAGGACAAGTCTTCTCATCATTAGGATGAGAGGACTTGTGCCCTAAAAGTGCTTATTACTCTCCTTTAACCATAGCAAGATCACAGTTTCAGCAGCTCAGATAAAACTGCCTGGGATTCGCATTTGAACAGGTTAACTCTACCTTTAAATATGTTTGTGGCGTAACTCCGTCCTCACTTCAGGTTTCTAAGGCATTGCAGTTGGACAGTTGATATATAAAATTAAAATGAGCAGGCTTCCAGGCTTTTCTGAGATTCTTCACTCTGATTTGTAAACTGAGCTCTTTCAGGCAGGATCTGTCTTTATTCTCCGCCTTGTATAGCCTTTAGCAAATACTAGTGACTTCTATGAAATTCTTTTAAAAGATGCTTTTAAACTTTTGATGAATCACCCTAATCTTACATTTGCTGGACTTGGAAAATGCCACCAAAGAAAAGAGAGGCTGTAGGTATAAAACAAATCTCTAAAAACATCATCAGCAGCAACAATGTCACTGACTGAGTCTTAGAGGAGACTCTTCTGATGGACAGGAGAGTATGAAAAAATAAATGGGCTTCTGAATTGTTTACCTCTTTGCACTCATCAGACTGTGAGGCAGAGTGATCTCATCTCACAAACCAGCAGCGGGTGACAAAACAGGAGTGAAAATACTTTCAATCTCTTTAAGGATGAAAATTCTGTTAAAAGGGAATGACCATGGTAATACTCAGATATGAATAAGGGCCTGAGATGGGGGGGGAGGAAAAGGAAAAGGGGGCCTGTGCTTGTGATCTAATTCCAGAATACATGCACTTAAATAGCTAAGGAGAGAAATCGTAAGACTGATGGTCTGAACAACTTTCAGCCACCGAAGCTGCAGTTCTACATCGGAACAGACAGACAGGCAGACATAAATTTCTCTTACCTTTGGCCTATGGCTTTCTCTGTAGAGTGGATTATTTACTTTCAGTAATTGTGCGAACAAAAAATGGTCTGTCTGGTATTACAGCTGAACGCTGTAAGATTACTGGCGATGGTATTCAGCTGGATTTGCAGTTAAAATACGCCTCAGGAAAGTGAATGTTATTGATAGATAGATTTAAACATCATCATAAAAGTATTGTTATTTTCTAATATTATTTGGGAAATAAGAATATATTTAATATAGAAAATATACATAATCAGTTTGTTATCAATTTTCTCTTGACTAATTAAAAGAGTAAAAAAAAAACAACTTGTTTTTGGTTTCCAGTCCTGACTTGAATTTGGCTGATAGGTTTAGAATCTCAGTAATTGGAATTTGAAATGAAAAAGTCTTTGAGGATAGACTTTAATATTGTATGGATTGATAGAAAATAATCAAGCATCAGATTTTCGCTTTATTGTGACCCAGTCCAGGGAAGAACAGAGCTATCCATTTTTTTGCTTTTAATTCTAGATGCCCTTGTAAAATATTTTAAATCGAACCCTCCACATTGTTCTAGGGTTGGCAGGAAAGAGGCAGCACAGCACGGAGAGCAGTCTCAGACTGCAGCGAGGAAGGCATTTCCAGAAGGACTGTGCCTTCAGCAGCACTGATTCCTGTCTTTTCTACCAAGCATACACTCTACTATTTGTGTCCACAGTTGTTCAACATCTCCTGTAACCCTGAAGCACAAGGTATACATTATTTAAACTTTCAATGAAAAATAAAATATTTTTGCAAGTTTCTAGCTTTCTCATATACACTCTCTATGCTCCTATTCTTTTACCCAGAAACATGATTGTCCTTATATGTGAACTACTACTCCACTTTGAGCTAGGAATCACCTGCAGCAAAAAACTCCATCCCTATGTTCGCACCTGCACCAATAAATCACGGAAGAATATTCTATTTTCTGCACAAATAATCTGCGGTTAAAAATCACAGCGGGAAAAAAAAGTGTTAGTGACTTGTTAAGAGCAACCTTTTCTACATCTCAGTGTTTTTGCTACAGGCTGTCATGCAGGAAAAATAATCATTAGTGTATATATGTGTTTCATATCTAGAAGATCAGCTGCACTATCGATATATGTTTTTGATGAATGTTTAGATTTGGATTATGGTCCCCAGCGGATGATGTAGTAAATGCTGCCACTGCAGACTGCTGGAACGTGTCAGTAATGTTTTATTTTGTTCAGCTGAATGTTTCATGGAGATTCAGATCTAGTTCATAGTTTTTTGTCACAAAGAGAGAATGGCAAAAGCCCAGGTTTCTGACCAGGATAAAGACAGCTGGGCAGAAAGTAATTTAATTTGGCTAAGACCTCAGCAGCCTACAGTACACATACAAAATGCTGGAAATCATACAAGCAGCAATCAATACTTTATATAGCTAGGCTACCCAATTAAGGATTCAGTGAAGGATCCCTATCATCCTGCTGCATAGAGCTGTAACCAGACTGCAGTCCTGGTGAAGCCTGCAGTCCTGACAAACAGCCTTGCTAGAGTCTGGGATTGGAAGTTAAAAGCAAAACTTGATGGTGACATCCGTAATTTTGGAAATGACTACATATTATAATTGAACTGGTTGTGTACTGAAAAACTGACTGTCAGTCTGTACGGTGCTGGAAAGTCCACAGCTTCGAAATGTGAAACAGCTTTTGGTTTTCACTTTTCTTGTCAACGAACAGATGATGGAGTGGTACAACGAACAAGCTGGTATAGAGAATACAATCACCTGTATTACCTTTTAATATACCCTGCTTTAAAAATGTAGGCTTATATTCCAGGAAAAGAAAAACTGCATTATGTCATTGATTCTGACTGCTACCAAGGTAGGTGGGTATACATTTACAATTATGCAGCATTCCCCAAGGAAAATAGTATTGGTGCATACTACCTTTGTATTTTCTCACTCTGATGAGGCTATGTTAAAATAATGCAACATTGACTATATTTTATCATTTTACTACAGTAGTGCCTAGACATCTCAGATAAAATAAGACTTTCCTTGTTGGATACTGTACAAACCCAGAATAGACTTTGCCCAAAGAGCTACTCATTATTCGGATATTATTACAATTATTTAATGTACTGCATATCATCAATTGTTACAGGAGCTGTCAGTTGCTCTTACAAGTGTTAATCTTGGCAGGTTTTAAAAGCAAACTCATTCTAAACAGGAGGTGATGATTTAATCAACTCTAATTAAATTTAATGATTGA
>VYZW01002482.1:1869-13379 GCA_013401315.1 Balaeniceps rex | reverse complement strand
GTGAACCCCTAGCTCCCTACAGTGCAAAAGCCAGGGGTGGTTTTAGGGGCACTTCTCTCTGACAGCTGTTCCCTATCAATAGTGCAGACCAGACTGCTGCAGATTTGGCACTGTCTGCCCCTACAGAGTCCTCCAGCCTTATCCAAACACATCAGACACCTCAGTGCACTCTCATGCCATATCCCAAGGCATGTGACATGTTTTTGGGGTCAGATTATATCAAGCAATCACTCTCACTTTATTATTAAGTACTTTGAACTGTAAAAAACAAGCAAACAAAAATGATTTCTTAGACCCCCTGGTACGCCACAGGGAAGCCAGTGATGAAGGTCAAGTGGCATGCAGTATAGACACAGCAACATTGCCCTAGTATGACTATCCCTGAACAGTGTGGACAAGCACCACTTTCCGCCTCTTGACCAGAGGACAAATCTCTAGCTGGAGTGGATGTTTTTGCAGTGTAAACAAAGCCTATCATGCCTGGCCTAGCACTGCAGGCAATCATTTATACCAACACTAGTTTATAGCCAAAGACAATCCGTACATGGGGTATCAAACCTGTAGTCCTTTAGACCATCTTCCACAGACAGCAGGTCTGCTTCTGGCATGCCAGAACAGCAGAGGCATGAGATCCTGCTTTAGCAGCAGCAAGACCTGGGACTTGCTGACTGACCTGTACCTCCTGACTCACCCACCAGACATGATGATGTTCCCGTTCACAGCAATGCTTGTGTTCCCTGCGTATCAAAGAAACCTGGGGAAACATTCATGTATAGTCCAAATTTGAGTCAGTGATGAAGCTACTAGTGTGGAAGCCTACTATCTTCACATGAGAATTTTCATTACTTTTTGGTATGTTATACTAAGCTTTCCTTATTTTGATAGATCTTGATTTTCTGATTATTATTTTTCTGATTTTAAGTATGTTGTTACTGCTAGGCTTCCGCATATTGCCATAGCATCTGAGTTGTGAATGACTGATGCTCCAGCATATTATTATTAACTAACAAGTTCTGGAAGAGGAAGAAACATCTGAGCACACTCTATTCCCTTCCTACTACCTCTGGACCTGGGATTAGCAACTGGACTAAAATGCACCAAAACCAGTTGAAAGTTTATTTTTTTTGAATGAATAAATACATGCTTATCTGTCTTTCCCAAAAGAATTGCATCTGCGTGTGCATTTCCAGATCACGTTTTGTGAATCTCAAGGGCAAGAAGAAATGTTCGGATTCTGCTACTGGTTTTCAGATTTTCCTAAGTAATGAAATAGCCATTGAAATTTCTGGACCATCTGAATCACATCAGGCTTAATCATTAAAAGTGATGGAAGAAACTGCAGTGGAAAAGTACTCCTTCGGAAAGTTTAATTCCATCCAATTGTGTTAACTTAATCTGCAATTTATACTAAAAATTTGGCTGAAGTAAACCCCAACATTTTGGAAAAGAGACAGATGTTGTTCAGGTTTAAATTTATTTTAAAATGTTTAAAGTTTTATTTTAAAATTTAATTTTAATTATAATGTAATGTCAAAGCAATATGATCCAATTTAAATTTTGTCAAATTTCTCTATTTTCATTAAGATAAAGTTGTTAGCTAGTTTTTCTTCAACATTTAAGCAATTTCATTTATGTGCACTTTACATATCTGACAGTTTTTGTTCCTGACTGGGACTAAGTTAAATTTAAAAGTACATTAATTACACATTAAACAAAGGTCTTAACTTTATTAGCAGTTAAATAGTGTAGCATCTTTCAAAATGTAGATCTCAAACTCTCATATTTTTGAATACTTAAGTAGATATATGTAATGGCTTCTTTTAATTCCTAGTTAGTATTTTAATTAAGATTTTCAAATCCGTTTCAGCTCCTTTGCCTTTGGTATAATGTAACTCTACAATGAGCCCCTGTCTTGTACCACTCAACATCTAAGCTTTAAGATAATAAACATCAATTATTACTAATGAACAAATAAAAAGTAAGAGAGAATTTTTATCTGAATGTGTTTATTAAGAAACTATCAACGTATAAGTAAGGTATATTATACATTAAAGTATAATTTTATTTCTGAAGGGACAAACCCAGCAGCAGCAATATTCCCAAATTGTCTCATTGTCAGCTGTCTGGATTTCACAGTCAAATTAAATGTCTGTATAATCCCACTCCAGTAAAACTGCTGAACAGACTAAAAATCCTAACTACATTTTCAGATATGCTATATGTCCATTATCTTCTGGTTTTAATACAACTCCTAGTCCATGCAGTTTTGCAATAAAAAATCCAACAAAAATTTTCTAATACTATAAATCCTAGCTTTTAATTAATGAAATTAAATTATTTTAGGGACTGCCTGTTGGGTTAACAGGGAGGGAGAAGGCAGTACCTAGAACTTCACTTGTATTTATTTTAATTACTTTTTATAAATCAAAACTGCTTAATAATGTCAGGAAAATACACATATTACATTAAAAACCCCATAATACAGCACTCTCTAAGGCTTTGCCATTAATGGCAAGGTCAAACATGGTACTTTTTGCTCCATTGATTCAGCTATTCATGACCTAAGTGAGGTCATTGCTTATGCACAGACCACAATTAAATCAAGGTTAGACAAGCAGGATTCTTTAGTACAAGATAGTGTGCCAGCAGATTACATAGTACTAGGAAATTTGCATTTGAATCATGCTTGATGAAGATTATATATTCATTTTCACAAAGGAAAAAAACCTGTAATTTTATCACTATCATTAATTCTGTTTATAGAAAACATGTTAATAACTAAAATGTCCACCTGAAATCTAAGGGTGATTTTACGTGTAATCTTATAACCAAGAAAACAAACAGAAATTGCTTTGTTCAGTGTTTTATGTCTCGTTTACACTCTTTCAAGATAGCTTTTATGTAACAAATGAGTCGGAGTAACTTCATAAGCAACGTAAATATTCTTTCTAATCAGAATTCAACATAAAACTTAAAGGTTCCTTTTGCACACTAAAAATTTCCTATCTTAATCCTTCAATAAGAACATAGTGTGCAGTCCTTCACATATATGCTTAAATAAATACAAGGCCATAGTTGAAGTATGACATTCAGAGACTGGAGTAAAATAATATCATCTGATGTCAGAAAATTACTAATATGTGGTTTATTTTTCCCTAACCAAACCCAAATTGATTATAATTCAAGGCTGATATTTCACTGAGTAAAATGATTAATTGGAAGCTTTCCACCTGAATGATTTACTGAGTGTTGTCAAGGTGTTAGTATGTTTAAGCTCCCAGAAGACGACTAAAGCACAAGGTCCACAGATCAAAGGCACAAAATTCAAACAATGCATGGAGTTTCTTCCAAGTATATTAATGTTTCTTGGTTTGTGAAAAGGCATCATGGAAAAAGCTAGTTTTGAGAAGTGACCTGGAAAAAAAAGGAGGAGAATCCATCAAGTACACAAGTGGGGAGGTCATAGGGAGGATGTAAAGATGTTAGAAATGTGGCCAGATTTGGAAAGAGTTGGACAAGGCACAGGACTAGTATGTGGAAACCCAAGGCTAAACCATGAATGCAAACTGGGCTCATTTCAAGAAGTCAGTAGATTGTGTTAGTTTACACCAAAAGAAAATCCAGCATATGCCGTTTGTGTGATTGTGAGGCATATTTGTATATTTTTACAACATTCTTTGTTGTTTACTATTCACTATAATAGTAGTCATTGATCCAAACATGCTGAGATGATACAAGGATGGCACGGTCTAGCAACATCATTTATATTTACTTAAGTATATTGCACTGGGTGCCTGAGACCTCGTTCGGTGCCTCAGGAACCCAGTAATTGTCTCAGAGATCAGATTACCTGTTCATCAAGTCCAGAATCCTGTGTGCAACAATGGCTCCAGCTGTTTGAGAGGGAAATAGAAATTCTTTCCAAATGATGCAGGGCTGAGCTTGCAGTCTGGGTAACAGCATATGGTCTGAGCCAGTTTAATTGTGTTCTGCCTTTTCAGCCTACTTTTATTCAGACTTCCATGTTACATCTATTATACTGCTTCAGCACCTGTATGTCTGAAATTGTCTTGTTCTAAACTAAAACCAAATCTTTGTCAGCTTCATCCTTTTGAATGCACTCCCACTTTCAGCTGCAAAGCTACTCCATTTTTTTTGTTTTTCCCCCTGATCTTAGGCCTGGAAGACACTAGGTGTGGTACTGTCTCATTAGAAATACAACTATGTCCATGCATGCATGAAAAATGGTAACGGTACTGGTGAGATTTCGGAAGAGACTTGTTCTTAGGACCACAGGATAATTCAAGTTGGAAAGGGCCTTAGGAGGTCTCTAGTCCAACCTCCTGCTCAAAGCTGGTTTAACATTGTATTCAAACCCGGTTGCTCAGAGCTTTTTCTAGATGGGTCTTGAAAACCTCTGAGGATGCAGACTGCATAACCTCTTTGGGCAACCTGTTCCAGTGCTTAACTATTCTCATTGTGAAAGGTTTTCTTTATACCTAGTCAGTACCTCTCCTGTCCACAATTGTCTCTTGTTTCCCCAGCATGCATCTGAGTAAAGACGCTGTCTCGGTCTTCTTGGTAATCTCTTCTTTGGTATTGTCAGGCTGCTGTTAGGTGTCCCCAAAGCTGTCTCTGCTCCAGGCTCCCTCGGTGTCTCCTCACAGGGCAGGTGCTCCAGCCCCACCATCTCGGTGGCCTCCCCCGAACACCCCAAAGTTCCTAGAAGAGTTCCCAGTTGTTCTCCAAAGTTCCCAGAAGTTGTTCCCAGAAGACCAAGAAGACATAGAAGCAGTGCCCTGACTGTGGAGGAAACTGGAAGCTCCAACAGCGAACAGCAGCCCAGTGTGTCCCAGGCCCCCTGCACGTGCCCTGCCAGGCGAAATGCCACACTAGCTGCCAGATCCCTGTTTGCAGTTCCCTAGATCGCTGCACTCCCTAAGGGTCAGTTAAATAGCAAACGAAAGCCAGACATTGCATCTCCCCCTCTGCACTAGGCTTGTCCCCACCACCAGGTCTCTTCTTATAAGACTAGGATGCCCCTTAGATGCTGCTGGGCCATGGTTCACCTAGCTCATGGGTATCATCACCACTGCCGCCCAACCACTCTCCTAGCTGTTCTACTGACTTCTGGCAACAACCTGTAGCAGGACTGGAGTGATTTACACTTCTGTGTGAAGAGTTTGTAGACTCTCATTCAGGGTACTGTACAGAAGTACAGGCTGCCACTTATTTTTGATTTATTAAAGTACTGATTGGCAATGGTGCTCAAAGACTTGATAATGAATATTGGAGGGTTACAAACTACATTAGTGCAAAAGAAGAAATTCTGAATACTCATTCTACCACACAAATAAAGCATTTACACTTGCTTATATTGAGTGTGACAAAGGCCACATCTTAACACCTCATTTTCTCAGACACATGAGAAAATTAACATACATAGAGCAGTGACTGCTCAGTTAAGGTGAATGCATGCATAAAATTACTGTCCATCTAGAAATTTACCTTTTTGAAAGGTTTGTTAGAATTGCTATAGTTTTGTTGGATGAACACATTAGAGTAAAATTGTCAAATTATTTTACAGATTATCTTCCACTAGCTCATCGTGTTCCTGCTTGTACAAATACACATTAGCCAGTAAGAATTTATGCAGAGCATACATGCTTACCTAAAATTTCCCACAGCTTCTGTTAATCAGACTTTACCTCAAAATGTCCAGTTTAAATAGGCTGGTGACACTTAAACAACAAACTATTTTAAATTGACTAGGCGTTTTCTCAAAAAAACCATAAAGGAATGTCCTTCTCTTTTTGTTTTGTTTTGTTTTGTGTTGTTTTGTTTTCTACTTATAAATCATACCAAAACTCTAGGATATTAATCAGAAAGAATAAAGAAAAGGAGTTTTTAGCACTCTTGAATCCCCAGTGTTCGGCTGACTAGCCTTAAGATCTTTGCTTTATACAAGTAACATCGTCCTTTGATTTAATCAGTGCTGTTGATTCGCAAAACTGATCAGGACACTTGATAAGTTTTCTGACATATGTGTACAACTGGTGTAAGGCAAAATGACCACATGAATGTAGAACACTCAAAACTTTGAAACAACAACAACAAAAATTAGTGTATTATAAATTCATCCTAGGGTCCTGCTTTTTGTTCAAGAATGGAAAAAAATTAGGAAAACTGATTTCAGCGTTGCTCTTTGTGCTTAAATTTAAAGAATGCTTCCCTACCTTGCTGGCTGAAGACTGTTTTACTACACTGTTATGATATATGTAATATACAGCCAAGGTCAAGGTAAGGAAAATAGGTATGTAAACGTTATTGTCCTGTGAAAACATAAAGAACAACACTATCAATAGAGGCCTAAGTTGATTATATCTTGACGCTTTTCACAAATAACATTTAAATATTAATAATATCTCACAATTCAATAGCAACTTTTCCCACAAACTCTTGCAATTTATAAATATACTCTTCTCCTACCAGCAGTCCTTTTTGGGCTGGTATTTTTCGCATTATGGAATGAGTGAACAAAAGTGACATAACTATACCTAGCTCACAAAAATAATCAATATATGAGCTAGTCATAGATTCAAAGATGCATATATGTTCCCAGTCTACTTTTGACAATTAACCAACACTGCTAGGGTTTAGCGAGAAGTGTCCTGTTGTTTTCAAAATGTTAGCCCTATACTCACTCTTTTGCTGAATGAGGAAATGCAAGTTTATGAAAATGTTACGGTATTTTGTAATCTGTTGTTTCAGAGCCAGAGCAGGTTAGCAAACACTATTCTTAAAGCCGTGTTGATATTATCAATGTTGTTAGTGCATAAACGAGCCCATAAATGAAACAAAGCCAGCTTGGCCGGTGCTTCAGCTCACTCCTCTGCCAAGTGGAAAAGTACACAAGGGATAGAGACCTAATGTTATATTCAGGCTTCTGTGCAGACACTAGAGTACTGCTGGCCATGGAGACAGTGTCAGTGTAGAGTTGGCATTTATCTTTTGTTTTGGAATTCCCTCACTCTCTGAAAAATGACAGCATCAGCTAGGCAAAAAATATCACCTGGATGGCACCAAATATAAATATCAGGTTTATATTCAGTGCGTTGCAAGATGCCTGTTACCACCAATCTGTGGACGAAGAGGATGTCAAAAAGCAGGAAAAGACTGCTTAGAATAATGTTTGTTTCTGCAAAAAGTGATCTGATTTTTTTGTGCTGTGTATGTGGTAACAGTTGTCAGCTTTTTCTTCATTCCTGGTGGGTGCCAGGAGCCAGCCCACACTTGGCTCACATTGCTGCAGTGTGTGCATACAGGACAGTCCCGTTCATCTCAGTAGCCAGCAGTAGGGATGTCCTTTATGCAGCATTTCTTTTAATATTATTGATAAAATAACACATATGTTCAGGCTAGATATGAGGAAGAAATTTTTTATGAGGAGGGTGGTGAAACACTGGAACAGGTTTCCCAGAGAGGTGGTAGATACCTCATTCCTGGAAGCATTCAAGCTCAGGTTGCACAGGGCTCTGAAGATGTCCCTGCTCATTGCAGGGGTGTTGGATTAGATGACCTTTAAAGGTCCCTTCCAACCCAAACTATTCTATCATTCTATTCTATTCAAACTATTCTATGTTAACAAGTAACATCCATGTTATCACCATCTGCTTATGTTACAACACTAGTTGGAATAATACATGATGGCAGTTATGAACTGGAGAAAATACTGAAGTGTGAGCAGTGTGTATAACCCTCATGTTTATGTGCAGACACAACCCCAAAAGGGCATTTGCCAAGGACTGACCTGAAAGGAAAAAGATATATAGAAGAGGCAGATACCAATGTACTTACCAATATCAGGCAACATAAACCTTGCAGTTTTTACCTTAGTCCCTACCATTTCTCTTTTATTTCTCTGTTAGAAAAAGAAGAAAAAAAGAATGTTCCCTGCCTTTAAGAGAATCTGGAGCCCAGTCAGATTTATGATCCACCTTCTCAAATACTTTTCTCTTCCCACATACTTTCCTTATCATTTCCTGCTCAGAATACCTGAGGTTTTGGAAATCACTATTAGTGCCTGAAAAATTCCACTAAATCCAAAGGCAGTCAGGGACAGCTGCTAATTGCTGCTGCAAAGGGCTGGCTGGCTGGGTGGGAAAAGCACCAGCCAGAAGATCAGGTAAAAGAGAAGGAAGGAAAGGAAAAAAAGACTTTTTCACCCACTCAGAAGAAGGTAGCAGGAGGCAAAAATTATAGCAACCACAACAAACTTGCCTATAGCAGGAGTTTTTTGTCTTTGGCAGGTACTACCATTAGTGGCAAATCTCTCTTCTCCCTATTTTCCTTTCTACAAAATTCAGGCACATTTTCACATTTTCCAAATATGAAATGTCAGTTTATGAAAACTAATATGTAAAAGTGCTAATTGTTACTGTTCTTTATAGGAGCAGTATTTTTATTGGAGCAATTACTGAGGAGGGAAAAACTTTTTCTAAGGTCACAGGAAGACTGAACAGTGAAACAAAGAATGAGTAACAATAAATAAAATGCAATTGTTTGTCCACGAGAGATGGCAGATGGCATAGGACTTATTTGTCACCAGAAAACTATACACAAAACAACAAATGCACTGCGTGAAGTAAGAAAATAAGTAATATGAGGAAGTCTTTCTCAACTTCAAAGAGATACCTGAAGGCAAATTTGTCTAAAATGAGGCCTAATCAGTTATAAGCAGAGACAATTTGATCCCTCTCAGGATCAGATCCCCTGCTCAGGCCAACACTAGAAAGAAGAGAAAACAAGTACAAGACACCCCAACAGCTCAAATCAGGATATTAGGGCACCTCTTAAATAAATAAATAAGCAAATACAGTGGGAATTATGGGGGCAGTCTGATACGGGGATGTTCACAAAAGGGGGATGTTGCACAGCAGTATGTGATGATGGAGTCTGTACATGGACTTAATATATTTGTAGCTGTTTGGTCTTTTAGTATGCTCTTTGGGACCCTTTCAGATAAAAAAACTATTTACATTTGAGAAATGTATTCTGATGCTACTAAATATTTTGATCATACTGGTCTGAGCGGAGCATCAGAATGATACTGATGTTCTGGCAGACACAGAGATGAAGGCATGACCTGGTTAACAGCAATCATATTGTTTTGTTTCATTCTGCTGCTCAAAAAGGAGTGAAAATATAAGTGACCTGGACTGATTCATACAAAAATAGTGAAGTGGGGATGGGTGATTTGATTTCTATCTGTGCAACGTTCCATTAAGAAAACAGAATGCTTCATTGTATATGTATTGCCTACCCCGCTTCCAAAGCAGTCAGCATTGCTTTTACTCGCAAATACGTACCTTGCAAATATTTATAACTTCATTTCCTACCTAGCTGTCTTATTCAATCTCTCAGTTAGTTTATCAGATCCAAAGAGTTTGGCAGACTAAGGTGCCATCAAGAAACAGTGAAAAAAGCAGTTCTAATACAGCAGCTGAAAACACACCATAACTTGTGACCTAAAAAGTACCTCACACATTTTGATGAATAAGGGTTCCCCAGAAAAGTCCAGTCTCCAAAATCACAAAACATAGCCTGCCAAGCTCTCCAAATAATAAACTTAACCATACTTAAACACTTATTTCCCCTCATATATAAGGACATATTTGTTTTCTGGTTGGGAAATTTAACGAGGGCACCTACCCATGCTTTGTGTTTATGTTCATACTGTGCATGTGCTTATGGAGGTACCACTACAGCTTATGCAGGTGTAATCAAAATAGCACAACCTATCCAGCTCGTGCCAATAATGCGGAAGACAAGACAGTGACAGCTGCCAAGACAGCCAAGGTTAGTTACTAGGTGCTGTTGAGTACGCTAGATCTTTACTACAATGTTTGTATGTTGTTTACACTCAAGAGAACTAGATGAAGCCTCTTTATTTTTACTGTGTAGTGCTAATTGCTGTGTGGACTCACACACAGCCTGGCAGTGATCTGAGGGATTAAACATAGGAGCAGACAGGCCAGAGATTTTCCAGTTAATGCTACTGACACCCGGGAGAGAGGGATGTCTACGTGTCCTGAAACCCTAAGTCCCCCTCCCTTGGCTCTGATAGTCTCCCATCTTTTCTACTCGATTGCCAAAACTGTAATTCCTGTGTGGGGCCAGGTAAATCCTGGGAGGGCTTATGACCTTGGGCTTCATGCTGATGGAACTGGTGGTAGTCCTGCAGAACCAGGCTGCTCCAGGAGGCAAAGAATTGCATTTGCTTGGTATTGCACCTTGCCCATGGATAACAAGTGAGCTGAACATCCCATCATTAGAAGATCCGATGGATGGCTGTATAGCATTTTAGCTGTATCTCACAGCACACTGCACAATATGCAAAGACTAATGACATATTTAAAAATTAAGAAAGTAAAATAAAAAATATGATTTTACTTAAATAACAAACCTAAATCAATATAAAGAAAAAGAAATAACAAAGCAGGGACATATTATTTCAATCATAAAGAGTGTCTCTGGCATACTTGAATCTTACTTTTATGACTAACGAGAGATGAGGGCAAGAACACATATAATAGTTTTGCCACACAGCAGTCTTTTTAAGATTTGAGTCCATGTAATAAGAGACCTACTAACCAGGATCGTGTCACTTATCAGATAAGAGTAAGATGAGACTTACGGAAAAGATGCTGAAAGCAGCAGATCCTTAATTTGGTCAGATGTACAAATGGAAAAAAAACCCCAACTTTTAATGACCTACCTTTCTCAGATTCAAAACTGGAAAACTTGACAGGCTCATTCTATCTTCTCAGTGTTCAAAACATGTACATATTCTCATAATTACACACATGCAGACAGACTGCAAAACCACCTATGGTTAGCATTTGTTGAACTGATGACTTCCACAGCTTCTACTGTGAGCATAATTGTGTTTGGTTGGTTTATTATTTTTGCCTACAGTTCTAATCAGGTTATTTTTCAAGTGGATAACAGTATCAAGGAAACAGCAGATTGCAAAAGCATTTAATCTCTAAGCTTTGGAAGGTCTTACTGTTCACAAGATGAATATGTAACCGAGGAATTTTGGAAGACGATGTGCATTAGCTGATATTGCACATTCTGGAATCTTGAAGAGCAGACAGAATTTGGCACATTACTTTAGAGTGTATTTTGTGCAAATCTATAACAATAAAAGATCTTTGTGGCTACATGAGTGCTGAGGCACAGACAGTAGTTCTCAGAACTAAGCTGTCTTATGGACACGACTGAAGTGAAGCAGTCTGCATAAAACTTAATAATCCCCCTATCTTTTCTTTACTGTCAGCATTATTGTGTTTGGTTGGTTTATTATTTTTGCCTACAGTTCTAATCAGGTTATTTTTCAAGTGGATAACAGTATCAAGGAAACAGCAGATTGCAAAAGCATTTAATCTCTAAGCTTTGGAAGGTCTTACTGTTCACAAGATGAATATGTAACCGAGGAATTTTGGAAG
>VYZW01002480.1:56324-67847 GCA_013401315.1 Balaeniceps rex | reverse complement strand
TGGTATTATTACGGACTCAGAAAAACTAGTCCACTTTAGCCAGAGAAACATAATTTTTGTCAAGTCCAATAACATAGGGCTAATACAGCTCAACCATTGTGCCAGTTCTCAGTTTCACACATTCTTAAGAAAACAAATGCATATTTTCTCATTTAGCAATTTCAAATGAACAACTGTACAGGGGTATGTTGTTGCTTGACCAAGCTTGCTTGCTTAGTCCCAAACTTGCCAGATTTCGAAGAAATATACAGTAAAAATATAAGATGAAAAAGCCATTCTAGACTTGCTTTGCTTGGCAATATAATTCTTTAAAAACAAGTTATACTTAGATATTGCAAGGCGAATAAACTGCATAATCGGAAGACAGTATCAGCTGATAGGATCACTAGAACTGCTAGAAATGATTGCGTTATAGGGCCATCACTAATACAAATCTTAAAAATTGATTTTTGTCAAGACTGTTTTCACACACCCTGTTACAGTCCAATTATACCCTAACCTATCAGCAGATTTAGTTGTTGTCAATTTAGAAAGCAAGCTAAAATCTAAATGATTGCTCCTGCAGAGCCTCCAGAGCTCTCCTAACACTTGTTCAGTACTGTTTATCATTCAGAGTAGACTTCACCAACGTGAACTGGAACTGAATTGATTACTCAACATGCTACCCTCACTGCTGTGGTTATCCACTCCATGCCATCCTTCTCACAACCATCACATCATTTATTCTTCTTTTAATCACACTTCATTTCTGGAAAGAGACCGATTCCACTTCTGGGGGAAAAAGGCTTTAAATGCCATCATGAGCTGCCCTGTTATCTGCATTAATATTGCATTCCAGAGGCTATTACAAATGTGCCCATTTAGGCACTAAATTACTCTCCACACAAGCACAGCAGCTCAAACAGCAAGTCACAGCAAAGTATTTTTGCTCCTTTCCCATTTACATCTGTCCTTCCATAGAACCCTATAGGCAGATTGCCACCTTTAAATGAAGGAATATGTGAAAAAAGTGTGAATTTGCCAGTATACTCTATAGTCTTAACTCTTGACATCTACTAAAACAGCTGTACCTTTAAAACAAACAACAAGTGTAAGATACAATGCAACAAGTTGCCAGAAATCCATTATCTCCAAGAGAACCAAGATAACCTTGGTCAAATCCAGCCAAAAGACTGAAATGTTATTTAAGAAGGGGGTGACGAATAATACGCAGAGCAAAAGACTACAGAAAAATTGTTTCCATAGAAATCTTGTCTCCTAAAACAGTGATAGAAATCACCATGGCAACTAACCTGAAGAATTTTGTTGAGATTTAAAGTTTATCCTGGTTTAAGGATCAGACCACTGCACCAGCAGCTGTGTCCCTCTTGGGGAAAGTTCAAGTTGGATGTTTGCTTAATTACAAATTATTATTTTTTGCCATTACATAAGATCTGTTACTAATTTTCTCTCCCAAAGGATAAAGTTGCACACAGATTTTGATGATTTTAGAAGTTATGTTTCGGCTGACTGCATAAATTGTAAACAAAAAACCAAAAGCACCAGGGTATACTGGATATTGTTTGAGAACTCTCTATAGAACAAAGATCAATAATATAGTAGAAGAGAAAGGGATGTAAGTGATTTTATTCTCATTCTATACAAAAGCCATAACATGTTTTGGTGCATCCATGTCTTTTAAAGGAATCTGTGTGACCACAGTAGTAGGGAAACTATTTTTTCCTATTCTTATGAACCAAATGATGTATTCTCTGCTACATACAATTTATATTTTGAGTCTCAGCTGCCATTAAACCCTAACTNAGACAGTGACCTCTGGCTGCTGATCGCACTTGAAAAAAAAATGGGTAGCTGCTAGGAATGATTAAATCATTCTTTTATCTGAATACAGGTAACTTTACATACTTAATGACAATTACTCACAGGAGACTGTGAAGCCACGCCTTAAGGTCTAAACAAACAGTTCTTTGTTTTCCCCTGCTTTCACGGTAGTAATTTTTGTGCTGCCACCAGTTTCAAACTATGACATATACTCAAAAATCCTATTCTGAGGAAATTTGGAGTGAAAGTTAATTTAGATTACTGAAAATTATCTCACTGAAGAGCCCTCCTGGTCCCTTTGAACTCCATCCTAGCTGTTGTATTTAGGAAACAAGACAGGTGAATAACTCCCAATCAACTACTAACCTGTTCAAAACATGATTTATTTCAAATATAAAGGTTATGTCTAGAGAACAGCTAACCTAACATTATGAGAGTTACTGTCTTCTTCCTGCTTATTTTAATTCTGTACATAGTGTGCTTAAGTCTCTAAATAAGAATTCTGGCTTTAAGTGTAATCTTGGAACAGAAGATATTTGTGAACTATTAGCTACGGTGGAACTTAGCATAATGCAGCTGATCCAATTCCCTAATTAAACGGTAGCCACAGAGTCTGTATTTGGAAGCTCTAACTAATAAGCTAAGGGGATCTTTATGGTTTTCAATTTTCAAACAGCTGGCTTGTATGGAAACAAGATGTCTTGGCACAGAGAATTATTTATGCCCATGTAGATTCAGTGTGACTGATTATTTGCCACACAAGAACAGAAATCTGCAAAATAAGTAATTTGAGAAAGAAATGGCTATCCCAATGCTGACAAAAATTATGCTCCATCATTAACTCAATCAAAATTGCTTGTATGCAGAGGTACTATTTCGATAGCTCGAGAAAACCACCATACTTGACAATGAAAAAAACCAACCCAACCCACCCCACAAACACTGTTACCAAATTAATTCTCTGAAGTAGATCAATTCATTTAATTTTATGTGGTTGTATTCTTCTGTATTGTTTTAGACAACATTTTATATGCATCAGTTCAAGAAGGAGGCTGGAAATTTTTCTTCATGTCACTGTGATTTTTAAATTTTATGCTGTTGTTAAGTGTGACAATTAGTTGCTAAGATGCTACATAGGTACATACACAATGGAGCTAAATTTCTCTTGCCCTGTGTGTTTATCACAATCAAGAAGAGGAGAAAGAGAAAGTGAGATTAGACTATTTTTGCTTCTACTGGAAATAGTTGGTTTGCCTTTCAGTTAAGAATGTTTTTCCTCTACTTTATCCAGCCAGTCAAACTTTCAGGAAATACTTGTGCAAATTAATACTAAGAGGGCAAGCACTTTCAACACCTTTGAAAATGCTTCTGACTCCTACTGTTCTTTCTAGGTCAGGTCAAGATCAGAAAAATTCTGATAGCATGCTTTATGCCAGACAGGTGGGCACAGAAGAAAAGAATTTCTAACCCATCAGGGTAAGTTAAAAACATTAAAATGGAGATTTTAAAAAAAACCAAAACAACTAATCAAAAATTTTAAATAAACTTTTCCAAACAAAGCAGATGATTCCTTTTGTTTTTTTCCTTTTGTTGAACATCTTATACCTTTACTGCAGTAGAGGGAGATTTTTTCATGATTAATATCTAACACAAAGGTAGCTAATTGCCAGTTTAGCTGTCTGCAACTGTTCAAATTGCAAAAATTGTACCATATCTGCTGGATGTCTACGTTATTCTGCGCCTGCCTTTAGCTCACAAGATTTGAGAGCTGAAGTCTTGACTTAATCTGAATAAGCAGAAGCGTTGACTAAATCCTCACAGAGAGCTTTCTCTGTGTAGCTATGCTATTCATTTTCTCTTAAGGACTGAAGCTTGGTGGAAGAGGAAAAGCAGTCTCTACCACCCACCAGTCAGCTTCTTTCTCATTAATACATCCTGAATTTTTTCCTCAGTAAAACGGACCATTTACCTGTGCAGACCTGTGCAGCCACTGTCACGTGCTTCCTCCTGCTGCAGTTCTCATTTTGCCCTTAGCAACTTGCTGGTACACATTACATTAATGATCATACACTTGGTTTTCAATGCAGGGTTTACACCTTTATTCAGAAGAAAATGGATGATTATCCAGGCTCCTAACTACAAAGAAAGGAAAACACCGCCTTTGGCCGTACCAGAGAAAAAAGCTTGTTCATTGTTCCACCTCATCTGAAGGTGGGGGTTATTGCACTGATGTGAAGGGAATATCAGACACAAACACGTGCTGCATGAAGAGGAAGCTGCTGCTTTCGGAACCCTGAAGACTGACATACGGAAAAGACCTTCCTCAGTAGGACTCTGAATAAGTAATGCAACTTTTCTTCCAGGGATGTGCCACTTTCCTAAACAACAATCTTTCCAGGGAGAGGTGTCATCCAGCTAATGTCACTCAGTAATCTATACAGATCACACCAGCCCTTACAGCCCACATGGCTTCATAAAATTCCAACCGCTGTCTGTCACCCTGAGATCAACAAAGGAGCAGAGATGAAGAATAAACTCTCTTAACCTCCATAAAGATGGTCTCTTCTTTGGTGAAGTGTTTGAGGAAGCAAATCCACTGTGTACGTCGCATCCAAGAGAACCACACATCCATAAGGATCTATTAAGCCAAGTGACATCTATCCAGTAAGCTATATGAACCAAATAAATCACAACACACATCACTACTAGGGGAAAAAAAACCAAAAACAAACAAAATCCCCAGAGACCCGCACACCTACAGGTAGTTACATAATACTAATCCAATGAAAGATGTCAGCAGTGAAAAAAGGGACTGGATTCTATGAAACTAGGCTAAAATATATTGGCTGAATATCTGAAATAACATATACAAGAGCGTTTTCCTGCTCTACTACATTTGTGATTAAGTAGTGTTTAGGCATATCTTCTGAATTTGTTAACAGCTTCCCAGGGAGCTTTTCAGTGAGTAAATGTTAACATGTACTTCGAATTACCTGGATTTGTCATCTAACCTTCATGTGGTTAAGCCCATCACAGGAACCAATACATCTTTAACACCTTTTCAGGAAAGGCTTAACAATACCCTAGGTCATATTGTTTAGAGGAGGTCACACAAGTTTTGAAGTCAGCCTTTCACATCCACCGTATGACACCATTAAATCCAAGTGCTTAAAACAAGATCTTATTAAGATTACACAGCGAGACTGGGGATACATAGTATTTTACCTACAAAGTGCTGTAAACCATCTTGAACAGTCAGCTTCACACTGATGTCGATTTCAAAGATTCACTACTTGAGAGTCTTAATTAAGCAGCTATATTCTAACAGACTGTTTAGCCTCCTCTGAACTAAAATTTCCTGAGCAGCTTGCCAATTCAAAATACTTTATTCCTCATATCTTGTCAGCGTAGGCTATTTTGCTCCACTAAATCACCCTCAAATTATTGCTGTGTACTGGGTTTGCGTGGCAAGGTTTTGGTAACCGGAGGGTTACAGAGGTGGTGGCTTCTGTGAGAAACTGCTAGATGCTTCCCCTACATCCAATAGAGCCAATGTCAGCCAGCTCCAAGACAGACCCGCCGCTGGCCAAGGTCGAACCCATCAGAGACAGTGGTAGTGCCTCTGTGATAACATTGCGGGGGGGGGGAACCTGCGCAACTGCAGCTGGAGAGAGGAGTGAGAATATACGAGAGGAAAAACTCTGCAGACACCAAGGTCAGTGAAGAAGGAGGGGGAGGAGGTGCTCCAGGCACCAGAACAGAGATTCCCCTGCAGCCTGTGGTGAAGACCATGGTGAGGCAGGCTGTCCCCCTGCAGCCCATGGAGGTTAACAGTGGGGCAGATATCCACCTGCAGCCTGTGGAGGACCCCACACTGGAGCAGATGGGTCCCCGAAGGAGGCTGTGACCCCATAGGAGGCCTGTGCTGGAGCAGGCTCCTGGCAGGACCTGTGGACCTGTGAAGAGAGAGGAGCCCATGCTGGAGCAGGTTTGCTGGCAGGACTTGTGACCCCGTGGGGGACCCACGCTGGAGCAGTCTGTTCCTAAAGGACTGCACCCTGTGGAAGGGACCCGCGCTGGAGCAGTTCATGAAGAACTGTAGTCCGTGGGAAGGACTCACGTTGGAGAAGTTCGTGAAGAACTGTAGCCCATGGGAGGGCCCCCCCGCTGGAGCAGGGGAAGAGTGTGAGGAGTCCTCCCTCTGAGGAGGAAGGAGCAGCAGAGACAACATGTGATGAACTGACTGCAACCCCCATTCCCCATCCCCCTGCATCGCTCAGGGGCAGGAGGTAGAGAAAATCAGGAGTGAAGTTGAGCCCGGGAAGAAGGGGGGCGGGGGGGAGGTGTTTTAAGATTTAGTTTTTATTTTCTCATTATCGTACTCTGATTTGACTGGTAATAAATTAAACTGATTTTTCCCAAGTCGAGTCTGTTTTGCCCGTGATGGTAATTGGTGAGTGATCTCTCCCTGCCCTTATCCTGACCCACGAGAGCCTTTCATTACATTTTCTCTCCCCTGTCCAGTTGAGGAGGGGAGTAATAGAGTGGCTTTGGTGGGCACCTGGCATCCAGCGAGGGTCAACCCACCATATGCTGTCAGCAGTATGTCAGTCTAGTAGACTCTTTAAGCTTAAATCTCCCACTTACATGAAAAACACGCAGGAAGTCTTGTATTTTATGTCTATCAAAAAAAAAAAAAAAAAAAAAGGATTATCTGTTGTAAAAAACCCAACCATTAAATGATTGTAATAGGCACCTACATTACTACCTGTAGCAGTCTGAAGTTTCCCCATCATCCCAAATCATTAGGGAGTCCTACAAGCGAGATTCATCATCTCACTGTATCTAGAGTAAGTAGACAAGGAGTTTCCTTCACTACCACTCCTCATAATTTGTTTGTTTATTTTTGTAATAGTTGCAATCAATCCATTAACAGAGAGTTCTCAGGCAAAGACTAACCTGCATTTTCCTTGGGCTGATCCATTCAGGGTCTAAACAGAAGCAAAAAAAAAATTCTGAGCGAATCAGACTTCTGGATCCTGGGTGAAATAAAAACCAAAATGAATCAAAACAAGATGCAACACAAACACAAAAGCCTTCTGGTTTTACCTATATAGCCAATGGGTATGTGCAGCATTGATATTTGAAATGAAATTCCTGGTGATGTACAGCTGAATGAATTAAGAGGCATGGGAAACAGTTTTTCCACTTGCATTATTACATGGAGTTCATTTTACCAGCATTTGCTGTAAGACTTACATGAGTTTACTCACACATGCACATTTGCAAGTATGTAACTCACTACAATGGTAATTTCTAACTGTGCCTTGTTGTTCACTCTAGTACATAACATCTTAATTTTAAAAGTTTTTCCAAGATATTTGCTATTAAACATTTTTGTTGACTTGCAACTTTCTGTGACTTGGAGCCACAAAAAACCCAACATGCAAAATTCATGAAGTGAGTGTTCCTTTTTTTAATCAATAACCCCGTGGTTAAGTACTTTGTCTTGAGACGCAATTCCCAAAACTTTTACATCTTCTGAAGGCTTCCATCTGCAAGGGTAATGCTCTGATTTCCATACCTTAGAAAATTCCATTGAGAAGTATTCTCAGTTCTATCTGTTTAGGTTTTTCCCCTCCGGATACGTATTAAACACCCACTGGAACACAGACTGAATCTCAAGGTCCCACTTGCTGTATACTCACTTCTAGGGCTCCATTTCCCTAAGCAGTGCATATTCATATAATTCTGTCCAACTGAGTGGATATTTATATTTCTTATGGAAACCCATGGGGTTAGCACAGCTCCATTAGGAGAGATTAAAAAATGCATTTCTCCCTAGTCTAAAGTAGATCAATTCTGAAAAGGTGAATTAAGTGTCTTTAGACATGGAACATGTCTCACTTTTTTCAAAGTGGGAATTTAATTGTTCACTTATACCCCATGTTAGTACCATAATTACTTAGTTATTGGAGAAAAGAGTGGAAGGCAGCATAAACCTTTTGTGGATGTTCTTTAAATTTAATCTGCCATTGTCTCACTTTTGTTAAAAAAAAGAAAAAACCCACTGTTTCAAGAGGAAGATTTTTGCTCACAAAAATAAAGTTTCTAATTTCTATTTTACACAAAAAACCTCACCCAACTATTACTAAGCATAACTGTGCTTTGAACAACCAGTCCTTGCCTCTGCGTTTATTCTCAGTCAGACGTGGAGAAGGAATCTAATATAAATTGGGGTTGGACTAGATGACCTCTAAAGGTCCCTTCCAACCCAAAGCATTCTATGGTTCTATGATTCTAAATCCCTCAAAATAAATCAACACTCAAAAGAAAAACCATACTCCTACAAATGCTACATGCACACATTACAACAAGGGTGACTATCCAAATCAGACGTGACACTTAAAACCAAGCAGAAGCTAGTTATATGCACCTAAAAGCCATTAAATTTCTCTTTGATCAAGCTACACTGAGTATCTAATTTTATAGGAAAATTACTACTGATTCTGGTCAGGGCGGGGGGGGGAGGGGCAGGGATCCATCCAGGTTCCCAATTAAGTGTTTCTCTCCGGAGTCAATGTGGCAATGATGTCAGCTGTACCCCGTAGTTTTATGTAATGTCAGGATACTTTACCCGAGTAGTTTAAAACGGTTCCTTTCATTAAATGAAGGCGTTAGAGCACCTATGAAAGCACTATCCGCAAAGCTTAAAAAAACCACAGTACTCTACCTCTTGTCAATTTGAACTAGTCTGCAACGTCATGATAACACTCTGAAAACACCCTTTGTATGGGGATTCAATTTCACAAGGCTAACTTAACACAGATGCTTCTTGACCTTTTTCGAGAAGGGTAGGCACATTTTTGGCCTAAGAGCTTCTGACCAGCTCTACAATTAGCAGACCAGCATCTAGACAAGAGTTTTGAAACAGTATTTTCTGTATGGCCTCAGGGTAAAAATGTTCTCCTTTACCCAACTGTGATGAAACTTTAAAAAAAAAGAAAAAACCCACAAAACACCAAAACAAAACCCCAAATCTTTCTCACAAGAGTAAAGGAGCCAGTGCTCCCAAAAGATGTCTTGATGAACCATTAGTCCTTCACCACAATTTTTGGTTATAATTCCATAATGAGAGGGGAAAAGGTTCTAATAATTTCATTAATTATTTCTATAAATACTGTATCCCATGAGCAGGTAAAGTGCCACAAGAAAAAAATTCCATAGCAAAGTTAAGTGAAGATTCATGCACACTAATACTACATTCTGTGTAGCAGTATTAACATATATGAATCTTTGCTGAACTAGAATGTAGTATTAATGTGCATGAATCTTTGCGTAACTTCTTGATATCCACAGCACATAGCAATCAAGATACTAACACGGTCTACTGTATTTGGATGTTGCTATACACCACCATCAGCAAGAAACAAGTCAAAAACTGAAAACAGAGTTGCATAACTGACAGAAAATATTTCATACAGATTGTAACAAGCCATGAAGTTTCTCTCAGAGGGCAAGTCATTTGTGTCCTGTACTGGACAATTAATGTCATTAGAGAACATAGAATTAATAGCCCTCATTAAAAGCATCTGGAGAATTTCACCGCTACCACAACTGTGACCAATCCAGAATGCCCAAGTACAAGTCAAGGTTGCATTCTTCGCTCCTGCCTTGAAATTTTGATGAATAATCTTGTATTTATTATACATATGGTCTCTCTAGATCAGACTCTATGTATTTCTTTCCACTGAATAAGCATTGCTATACTATGTTGTAACAGCATCTGTAGGCTGCTAATACAAGATTTCTGTGTTAGTACTGAATAAGAGCAGGTATCCTATTCTGAAGGGCTCGAAATCTAAGGAGCAACTTAAGGGGGCTGGTAAGATTTATATAAAAAGAAGCTGCAATATTAAAAAAGATAAGTTTTCCAAGTCTAGTCAGACATTCTATCAAATTGAAAAAAAAAAAAAAATCAGTAAACTATTTTTCCCTAAAGTAATTTCTAATCTAGCTTGATATTGGAACTCAAAAATGGCTCTAAGTAACATACATAGATTATATATTCAGCTTGCTAAGTCTACATGTGTGCTGTATGCAATTAACATGAACAAATTAAACACATTTGCTTGATAACTGAATTCATAGAGGTTGTAATAGACAATGAAGATTATCAGAAGACAAAAATCTTGTGTTATACAGTGAACTATTAAAGTCACATGCAGCAACGTATTAGTCACAGGTATGAAATAACCACAAATGACATGCTAATTCATGATCTCTCTTAAATGGAGAGGAATTTAGAGGAACTGAAATTATGAGTCTGCAAATTCATAAGGACGTTTTGCCTCAATTTAGTATGGGTTAAAAAAGTTCTATGCAAATCACAGATCATGTACCTTGATACCTACTTTTTTTTTTTAACCTTCTATTTTCAAGGAAGAATTTCTAGGGGGTGGGAGGTGGGGAAGAGTCATAGAAATGTTGGCATAGAACAAATTGCTGAGAATAAAGATTGATCAAAGTGCATGACTGATCCCAGTGAGTTATAGTTTATAAGCCATTCCCATTCTTAAGAACTCTTCCATGACAGGCAACACACAAAAACTTTGGAGAAAGCTCTGACTTAAACTTCTTAACCAAAACAGTTGTCTTATCACAGCCCAAGCGTCTTGGGCAGCAGAATTTGTTCAGAGCTATAGGTTTTAAAGAGGAGACTCACAAAAGTAATCGCCTATGGAGAAATCCTCCATAGGGAAGGGAAGGAGCAGCAGTTAGGATCTTTCATATTNCAAATTGCTGAGAATAAAGATTGATCAAAGTGCATGACTGATCCCAGTGAGTTATAGTTTATAAGCCATTCCCATTCTTAAGAACTCTTCCATGACAGGCAACACACAAAAACTTTGGAGAAAGCTCTGACTTAAACTTCTTAACCAAAACAGTTGTCTTATCACAGCCCAAGCGTCTTGGGCAGCAGAATTTGTTCAGAGCTATAGGTTTTAAAGAGGAGACTCACAAAAGTAATCGCCTATGGAGAAATCCTCCATAGGGAAGGGAAGGAGCAGCAGTTAGGATCTTTCATATTTGAAAATAAGCATTCCAGCTCACCCTACCTAATCTCTATCAGAATTTTTTGTAAACCTCCTCCCAGGGGCAAAGGTGTCTGCGAGCCAAGGGTTAGTTTTGATACAGCTCAGCAGAGCAACCTTGTCTCAGATGCCTGAGAAGACTAAGTTGTGAGAAAGATCTGTGAAAAACTAGAGAGAAGTAAGCAAGTTAACAAGGTAAAAATCACAGACAGAGGTGAGGCTGCTGAAACAGTGATAGTACCTCCTGAATTCAAGAGGAAAAACACCACCATGAGAAGGTATAAACCATATGGGGGGGAAAAACAACAAATCGAAAGATAGCAATTCAACAACGAGATTCAGCCTGTTTTGAGAAACACTGAGGCTGACTTCTCCACCTGACTAATGACAGCGTACCATCAAGTTAGTTCTAGCTACCTACTGCATGTTTCGCCAATAAATAATTGTTTCAGACTCACAAACATGACCTGTTTGCAGAACCTCTCTGCACACAGTAGAAGCTGCTTGAGCAAAATGATCCCACAAAGAAAGGACACACTGTGGGTGAAGTGAGAAAGAGCTTGCCTTGAAAGGGTTGGGGGGGGAGGACAACAAGAAAAAACATAGA